>MQRK01236303.1:0-24154 GCA_001938485.1 Girardia tigrina
GAAAACATGACAAGTAATCTTGCTCTTCAATGGTGTATCATTATCATTGGTCTTATGTTCAATAAATGCCGACCTTGTTTCAACAATAATTCTAGGGACCTTCAATTTTATACACACAAATATGATTCTTCTCGATTGAAAACATTAAATAATAATCGTAAATAAACGAAATCCGTCAGACGCTGGAAAAGCTTGATCATTTGAATTGATGACATAAGAGAAATGAGAATGATTCAAGTTTGTTGATTGCTGAAAAGAGGTATCGAGAATAACGACTGGTTGTCCCGGGAGAGATCTCATATTGACATCGGGATATCCAAGCGACGACAGAGCGTTATTGTTGGAGTTGCTGTTATTATTGGAGTAAGGGAATCCCCCAGAATGTAAATCGACCAGTTGGGGTTCTGAAAAATATAAATTTAATTTTTAAATCTAATTAAAAATTTTTAAATAATTCGCTGGTTAAAATTCATAATTTTTTTTTGATTAATATAACAGTATTTTAATAAAATTTATAAATATTTGTTAATATTTTGAGAATTGTTTTAGTTATTCAATTTTCAAGGTTAAAAAAAATTAGTATATAAGCAATAGTTATTTCAGTTACAATTCACACAAATTATTACTCAAAGAAGATTTAAAAGCCTGAATGTACGGTAATTTTGATTTTTAATTATATTAGGTAAAATTCAAGTATCCTGTAAAGGAGAAAAGTTAGGTTTATAAATTAAAATTGAAACATTACGAAAATATCAGAATCCTGTAAAGGAGAAGTTAAGTTTTAAATAAAATAGTTTAGCATCGCTCGAACTAAAAAGTTGTTGTAACTGTTTAATCGAAGTTTGATCTTTGATTTGAAGTGTACTGAAAAAGTTGAATTTATATTTGTACTTCAATTGTTGTTGCAGAATAAATTATTATTAAAAGGTTTTGTTCATTCTTCATATATTATTGTTGGAAGGAACCTTTTGTTCATTTGGAGTCAGAATTAGTAGTAGATTAAAAATTTAAAATAAAACGAGATTTTTGATTGTATACCCAACAATATATAATCTCCTTTGCTATCTTCTGTTTCCACATTTTCGAGTGTATATATTTCTCTCCTGGGAGGAATTATTAATTTTCTCCCTATCGTAACTTAACTTTCTTTTAGAATTTTTATTTTATTTGATTTTTTATTTGATTAATTAATTGATTATTTTGGAGATCTATTGACTATCCTTTTAATTGAGTTAAGAAATTCATTGCTAATAGACAATCGTGCTGAAAATGTTTATAACATAGAATTCTGTTTCAATTTCTTGATCCACCATTTGAACAGGGAGGGTTATTCTTCTCTCTGTATTTAAAGTATGACTGGTTAAAGATGTCAAATTTTGACTATTCTGTTCAATATTTTTCTGTTGCTCCTTTGATAAAAATTTCATTTTAATAAGAGATGCAGCTGCTCCAGTATCAATTAAAGCTACTATTTTCTTTTTATTTATTCGAATTTGAGCTGTTGGTCTTTCTTGTGTTCCATCTTAATTTAGTGCACTGATTTCTTCGATAATGGCCATTTCATTAAATGAAAAATTATTTTGTTCTTTTCTCCATATCTCAGATTGAATATTTTGTAGTGTCTCCCTTGGTTGATTATATGCTCCATTCTCGCAAGGTTTATCTGGCAATAATTTGTACATCTTGTTATTTGGATTTTGAGAGTACATTGGTTCCTCCATAGGAATTGTTGTTACTGTAGGTTTGTTTATTAGATGTTTTATATCTTTGCTATGTTTAGTAGTTATTAAATATTTAGCAAAAATTGGACAGAAACATGTGAGCAATTTCCATGTTCTTCCAAACACGGCATGTAACTGTTTAAATGACATCAGAGCTGAAAATAATAACTTTACAGTCAATATAATATAATATATTCCTAAAAATCCGAAAAATATGTTTCCCAATACTTGAAAATTTCCCCATAAACTTTTCAATGTTGTCATTGCAGTTCTCTTGAAATGGTCTGGAAACAATAATATTTCGAAATCAGGCTCTTTGGATGATATTCCTCTTGTTACTTTATCAGCGAGGATTTGAACAACTTTTTGTGCTTGAATTGGAAACAGCATTTGTCTTCTTGCTTCCCCTAAAGCTTCTTGTGAATACATACCACCTTGTTCTAATTCCTTAAACGTTTGGAATTGAAGTTTTCTATCTATAGCCGTCATTTCTAATTTTTCTTGGGATACTACTGCTTTCCGATCTGATACTGTTATCCATCTATTTTCATCTAATTTAAACATTGGATCCAAAATATTAGTACATTTCTCAATTATTCTGGGTTGATATTTCTGGTCCGTTAAGATTCTCGTAATTGGCAACAGAAAGACTTGTATTCCTTGATACAATACTGGTAATTCATTGGTACATTTATCACTTGTTGTCAGGGTAACTTAAAATACTTTACAACTGAAAATCTGTAGTGTCTCTCCAATAACACGAGCAAACGTACCCTTTTCATTAAATAACACTGGTGTAATTAATTCTGGATTCACTACTACTGCTGCTATCTTTAATTTTAAGATTTGTCTATTTGTTTGACAATCTGCTCTAATTGTTTCATAGTATAATTTTTGGACTGTCATTAAGGTACTATGATACAAATAATCGATCTTATAATGTAAGTATGACAGTGTTTTTACATCAACTTTGCTCACTTTATCCCACGATTCTTTTATAACTTCACTTGATAAATATATTCCTTTATAATTTGTCTCAATGACTTCTTTGGCGCATTTAATTATAGTGCCTTTTCCAATAAATTTCATTATCTCATCCTTTTTTGCTGACATGTATATTGTTGGTGTCTTTTTCTTTTTAGGTACAACCTTTTTCCTTTTTTTGTCTCTCATATTTTCGGTTGCATCATCATTGAATATTAACCCTTGATAAATTTTAAATTTTGTTGTTTTTAACAATGTCAATGGACATTCTTTTTTATCCAATTGATAAGTTATTGTGGACTCTCCAGTGTCACAACTTCCATCTTTGCAAAACAAAACGGGTGTGTCATCATCTTTTGGGTGACACTATCAAATGTAGCTTGGAATTTTCTTAATTCCATAATGCATTGTCGTCTAACGACCAATTTGCTATATTTCTGTCCCAATATTGTATATTCTCCTCCTTGTTACCATTTTGATGGCATGGACCATCCAACAACATTTACGTTCTGTCTAAGTATAACTCCTGGTTTTGCTTCTGGTATAATGTCAGAAGTTATTGATATTTTTCCAGTTATAAATGCTTCTTCACATTGTTTAGCAAAAATTGTTGCAATTTCTGGAAAGTTAGTCGCCTTACCTGGTTATGGAGTTGACGTTCCACATCTGAACACTTCATAGAAAGTCTAAAATTGGCAACTGAAGTGTTCCAATAGTTACCGATCGTACGATTCCAAAACGTACGTGAACCAGTAAAAATTGGACACGCAGAAAAAATCGCATTAAAAACTAGTATATAAAGCGAGTGATTTTCTCATAAAATCAGAACAAAAATTGAAACCTAAGAAGACATAAAATTAACACAAAAACTTGAAAACAAATTGAGAAAACTTTGAACAGAATTTGAACCAAATTTGAGAAGAGTTTTGAAGGTTGGCATTGCTGTTTCGCGACCGAGGGAAAGCGTAATGTGTTACTCTCTCTCAGGTCCCGAATTTTAAAAATTAATTTTCTTTACTTACGAGTCGATTATTTATAATGTATTGCTTTATTCCTTGCGTTAATTTAATCAACCGTATCGCATATTGTTATTTTAATATTTAATATGTCGTTCTTATTTTTGAATTTTTATGCGGTTATTTCATTTTTCTTTTAATGGAATTTTGTAATTTTTTATAACTCAATTAAATGTATTAACGAATCCGAATTGATTTAGTAATTTATATTAACGATAAATTTAATGTTTTATCTTTAATAATGTGGCTTGAATACCCTCGGGTAGAAGAACCTTTAAAATCAAACGAAAGTATTTTTGAAGGCTGATTCTGGCCCGCGATTCATCGTAGCCAGAATAAGTCCCCTGCTTTGAAGTATAAGGGTGACAACAAAACTCGATGTTTCATACCGGAGAGCAGATTTGAAATCAAACTGCTATCTTTCTTGACTTCTACGCAGAATAAAAATAAATAACGAATAAACAACTCATATCTTTATTTCAATAATAATCTTTCCAGATGTTTCAACAAATTGAATTACAACAGGGTAAGCTGACCATCGAGCGGCTCCAACAAGAGAATAGATTATTAAAAAAAGAGCAGGGCAGCAGATCGCAGGGAGATGCTGAATTTGCGAGACAACTTCGAGCCTTTGTCTGCGAGTTTAATGGCAGTAAAAGATGCTTATATCGAACCCAAAGAGTACGCACGCGTAGTAAAGTGGGGCGTCATAATGGAAAATCGAACCCACGAACTGGAGCGGCTCTTCTCCGAGCAATTGCAGTTGCAGATGCGACAAAAGCTGAAAGCCGAGGAAGGAAAGGAGTTGAGTACCTTGGGAACACAGTGTTCGATCACTGACTAAAGGGGCGAAGATTATATAAAACGGCAACAGCGGCAGAGGATTCGTAAGAGCATCAATAATGTCGTAAAGTGTTTTAACAAATAAAATTTTTCTTAATATAGAGGGGTTAAGAGCTAAAATACACACGCACAGATTACATTAATATAACAGTATCTTATGGTTGGTTACCGATAACCTGGGGACTCAAAGTCAAATAACTCAGTTCCCAAAATATGTTCACATGTTTTCGAAAGCACAGAACCACAACATATTATAAATTGATAAAGTAAGCATTATATTAACTCAACAATTTTTTCATACATGCCTGTGCTACATTTAATAGATGTTGTTATTTTCAGATATTAATATTATAACAATATGCCGCCAAAGCCAAAATTTTCAACGCGATCAGTGGTTCGTTGGGCTGTATTTGTTTCTCCAGCTGATATGGCTGAAAATCAGCTGCCTACATATGCTGATGTAGTGAGACAGTGTAGCATGACAAGGCATCAGCTAAAAACAGTCAGCAATAAGGACCCTACCTTTAATGACATTGCCGAAACTACAGTTCAGAAAGTTGAAAGTGTGTGGATGAAGGCATCAATTCCTACAGTCAGTCACAGAAGAGTGAAACAGATGATTCTAAATCATCACAATCAGTACCAAAAAATTCTGAAATCAAGTACTGGAGGAAAAGATAAGTTTCCTTTAGTGAACAAGTTTGTCAGTTTTGACATTTGTGTCTGTAAGTGCACAGAAATTGACAAATGTAACTGTAATAAAACAAGGAAGGTTCCCACAAAGGAGAGCACCTTTCTTGTGGACCAGAGAACATTACGTCAAATGGTCATAGGAGAGATTGATGTTCAAACTATAAGGATCGAAACTATAAGGATCAGAAAAAGGGAAGAGTGTAAGATTGGTGTCAGAAAGAGCAGGTTATCATTAGCATGTCACATAGAAGTAGAAAGTGAAGGTGATGTTGGTGGCAGTTCAGTAGAAGACATGGAGGACATTGGCATATATGATGATGCCAGTTGCTCGTCATGGTATGAATGTATGGAAAGCCAATACCATGGTACAACATCTGTGTCAGATCCTGAAACCGGCTCATAAAAGAGGCAAATGAGACTAAACTGCCTCATTTAGCTACAGTCTGCTATTGTCATGGATTCTTTGACAGAACGGCAGCAGTAATCGCTTTGGCTGTTTTCCAAGACATCGGATTAGTCAGTTCGGGAAACACTGACAACGTTGTTGACAGAAGTAAAGTGAGAAGATTCAGAAAGAAGGTCAAGCAAGAAGTGCGGTCAGAGTGTAAACCGGAGAAACTTACAACAGTCTTTTCGATGGGAGAAAGGATAAGACTATTGAAATGTGTAAAAAGATGAAAAAAAGAATTACAGTTACTGTAGAGCATATTTCCATTGTTAGCGAACCAAACTCAGCTTTTATTGGACATGTATTCCCACTGACAGTTGCAGGAAAATAAATTACTAAATCAATACTGAATTATTGCTGATCAGAAAATATTTCACTAAATGAACTGCATGGGATTGGGTGTAATGGAATGGCTGTTAACACTGACAGAACTGGAGGCGTAATCAGGTTAATAGAGAATGAATTGCACAGAACAATGCACTGGATTATTTGCTTGCTGCACAGAAACGAATTGCCTCTCCGGCATTTGTTTCATCATATTGATTGGGCAACAACAGGATCTCACGGCTATTCGGGACAAATATGAAAAGCTCTAAGAACATGTAAGTCACTACCAGTTGTTCATTATAAAAAGATAGAATATGATTTCTCTCATATAAATGTGGTGGACCTGAGTACAGACCAGAAGTATTTACTACAAATATAAACAGCTGTTTCTACTGGTGTCTGGCCTGATCATTTGACATCGATGAGTCCTGGCAATTTAACTCACTCAAGCTCGTTTACCACTACAAGTCGGATTCTTCGTCTTTATGTTGCAACACTGGAACCTACCGACTCACTTTAAGTTCTGGCAACTTTTGTGATCAAGGCCTATGCTTCAATGTGATTTGATATTAAAAGCAAACCGTCAGTTTGTCATGGCACTCGACTACTCTTTCAAATGATACAGAGAACAAGATATCTGCCTCCGGAATTCAGAAACATTGTGGACACAGTTATCAAGAGAAACGCCTTTTTTGTCCACCAATAAAGTGTCCTTCTTTCTATGCTTACAGACAGTCAGAAACATGTTCGGAAACTAGATGTTTGTAAGACAATGAAGATCAGAAGCAACTGTCTTCAGTGGGTCAAAGAGGCCAACCTGCGCACAGAGCCCAGGGTAGATGTTTTCAGGTGCCAGTTATCAACACGGATAGTTCAGATTATTTCAGTCTGATAGACTGACAAGCATCACAGAGAAGCGAATCTTCATTAACAATGCACCTGTCGTTGGATTTTCTACATGCTGTTGCAGATGGTAAGGAAGAGCTTCCGGGCTATTACATCCCTTGCCACACTCAAGCGGTTGAACGATATGTTAAGTTGGTGACTGAATCATCTCAGAAAGTATGTGGTTTTGTCTGCAGGGAAAATTTTATCAAGATGAGCATTCAATCAAGAAAAATCATGCCAGTGTTTCACACTAAATCTCAGTTTAAGACTGAGTGACACTTGAATATTTGCTTATTTCCGTGAGTGAACATACTGAACAGTAATGTTGTGACTATATTACTCAGTAAACTGTATTAGTGTTTTTGTATCGTGTTTTGTGTAATTACAGATACCTTTAACCCTATTATTATATTCATTGTTCTGAAGTGTTCAAGATGGCGTAAAATAATAGAAGTCAGTTAATTTCCATATTACATAAAATTTTGATTGCATTCCGGAACTTCAAAACATTAAACGATTGAGTCCTAATTTCGGTTTTGAACGACTTTTAGTCTATTACAACTTTTTATGCCTATCCATTGCTTTTAGTATCAACTTAATTTTTTTGCGTTTTCCCTCCAACCCTATATATACAGTTGTCCCCACATAATCCGCTTAGAAATGAAACGGGGTTTTTAAGAATTTGGCGGATTGAGCGGGGTTGGCGGATTGAAAAAACTGAAGAAATTTAATAACATTTATTAATTAAAAGACTTTTTCATAAAATAATTATTAAGTGTATTTGTCTGTTTTTCTGATTTTGATCTTTTTCGCACATATTCCAACAAAGAATAAGAATTTTTTAAAACGTTTTTATCAACACACGCCTCATTCTCTAAAACTTTTATAATTTCATAATTTGCCATCCATTTATTACATACGCAAAAAAGTTAATATTTTAACCCCCCTCCCCCCATTGCACCCTGTACATTTTGAACTACCATAAGTACATACAAATTGAGTCTCGAACCACCATTTTTATAAAATATTATAAAGCTTCGTTGTTGTACAATACATGTTAATGTAAGATCTACTATATTAATTATGATTCTAATTTTTATAATATGTTTATATTTAGATGGTTAGCTATTTTTATTTTCAATTATACATAAAAATGATTAACTATAATGTAAAAATTAGGCATATAAAGCTGTAAAAATGGTAATTTTGCATAATAGTGCATCTTGGACATAAAATTAAAGTGTAAAATTTTGACATCCAAAGTTAATTTGACAACCACTTAAGATTTTTATACAATGTTCTAAATTTCTTCCAACAAACACTGTATCATAACAAATGCTGGCTGTGTGCATTATATGCAAAATCCACTATATTATTAGAGTAAAGCGAAAAGGAACAGAACAAGAACAATATGCGTCAGGGAATCATACAATTCAAACTCTATATTTTTATACCAACATTTAATTCTTTATTAGATTTTATATTCCACCTTTGTCTATAAAATGATGGTGTGTTCACAGAGCAGAAAAATAAAAAGATGTTTTTAAGAAAACAATTGTATGTTTACATATTTAATAATTACCCACCCCCATTATCATACGCACCATACGCAAAATCTTTTAAATTTAAACACCCCCCCCTCCTCCTTCAGTGCGTACATAATATATGGATGGTCCCTAAGTATTTTCTTAAAATCATCTGGATTAAATCTTCTGATATGAATAAATTCTTTATTTTCTTCATCTTGATTCTTTCCATTTTTAATAAATTCTAAAATTTTTTCATGTGATTGCGGTTCAAATGTCACATTTTCTTCTTGATTATTAACAACTTGATTATTATTTCCCTAGCATAAGTAGTCCATGTAGTCCTCATGTCATAGAGAATATTGAATTATATTTTATATATATATAATTATACATAGGCCAGGAAGGCATATGGATGTATCTCAATAAGTTGACCTGATAGAGCAAAATCAATGTGATATTCGGACTCAGAACACCAAAATTAGTCTAAATCGGCTAAGAAACCTCTGACGATTTATTAGCTGTTACCCAGTGTAATAATACATATAAATAATAATCGTGGCACAATTTGAATCCCCAACACAGAGCAAATAACGATCATTTACTTTTTAAAATTTTATTTCAGAAAAAAACCAAAAAAAACCAAAAAATATCAATTTTCTGACACAATACACATTTCACTAATTAAATTCGTTAACCCCACCAATTCCTGTACCGAATCAATTGAGCATCCGAGAATTTGGGAACTCTGATGATATCACATAGAAAGACATTAATATACACAGAGAAAAGCATAATAGCAATATTAACTTTCAATTGAAATTCGTCGACATCTATTTGGACTTGTCGACGAATTTTATCGTCGTCGGAAACAGAACCAGAATTTTTATCAGGCACTAATTGGTCATTGTTGCTTCCTCTTGTTCGTTTAAACATTTTCAAACTATCCTCCATTTTTTTAACAGATGTTAACAGATCTTTAATTTGCTCCTGATAACTGTAATCATTTGAGTTATTAAAAATGACATCAAAAGGTAATTTGAAGTCAAATAAACAAATAAATATTTGATTCAAGAGAAATGGACAACAATAAAACATTTTTTGTATAACCTAGAACATATGGTACTGGTTTATGATTAAGGTACAAGGAAAACTAATTTTATCAAGATCAATATGATTTTCCATATTTCTATTTTTATCAGTTTTAGGACAATTCTCAGTAAAAATTTCGTAATTCGACATCTAGCTAAATTAATAAGATTTTTGATAGTGAATCGTTTTAAACAATTATTCGAACAATTTCAAACATCTTTCTTTTTTTACATTTAAATTATTTCCAGACTTTATTTTTAAATTTTACTTTAATAATTTCTTCAATAATTTTATCTAAAAATTATTTTAATTTTAATATGATTTTTTTTAAAAATTATTTAATCGATTAAAAATTCAGTTTACACTGTTTTACTTTAAAAAATGTTTTAATATTTAAAGACTATATTTTAATATTTTTTTTAATATCTTTATGCATTTTTAAATATTCCGGTCATCCCATAAAAGCATTCAAAAATCAGAAGATTCAAAAGATTCATTTATAAAAATTGCAAAAAATTTTGTGAGACCTGAAAAGTATCTCACCAGATTTATAGTGAACTTATTTCTATTCCAATAAAAAGACATTATTAAATTATCTCTTAATGATGTTGACAAAGAAATTGGTTTAATAAATCTAATTTCCTTAACTTGAAAACCCAGATTCAATTGGAAATAAAATCAAAAACAAAAATCGAAACTAGGAAGAAGGCAAATAACATCCCTCAAGAGAATTTTTGCACAAATTATACTTTTTATCCATCTAATATAACATTATCAATAGATAATAAAATTTAAAATAAATTCATGCATTTGTTTATTGATAAACATTCGAAAATGCAATTTATAGGAACATTCATAAAGTAATTTCAGTTAGAGGATGTCAGAAATCGCTCTCTAATAACATCAGTATTTTTATCAAAATAATTTCAATTACAAATTTGACTGTCACAGATGTTAGAACGTTATCAATTTAGACGATATTTTCACCTTCGACTCGGAAAATGAATAATCAATTATTATTCATTTAAATGCTGAGAATTAGATCATAAACAATACCCTCGTCGGTTCTGAGATGACAGAGATCATTTACTAGAAATATCTCCAATGTTAAAAAAAAAACTCTTGTTAAAATATTTTTCATTATTCTAATTTTAATGAACCATTAAATATATCTATTTGACTATTCCTTTTCAGATATTTATTGTGAAACACTACTGAAAACATGGTTAATCATCGAAAATAAAAATCTTCTGCAAATATTAGACTGATTCACACCTTGCAACAAATTATATATTAATTTGGTTCATTGGTCACTAAATATCTTCACACTCATTCAAGCAAGAAATATTGAAATTTTATGCAAGAAGCTTTTTTTTCATTCTTATTAACTTACTTTATATATATATGTGTATCCATGAAATTTAGAAACCTATTTTTGAAAGCTTTTTACTCAATCAATTTTCTTCAAACTTTGCACACTTACACATTCCAATGACAAAAAATGATTATGTAAAAATTTGATCGAAAAAATCTTTTTAAGATCCAGAAATGGGAAAAACGGAAATTTCGGAGTTCCCGAACAATATTAATTGCAAGATATCTACTTATAAATTATAAGTAGTTTATATAAATTTTTAATGTTTTTTAATTGAAATTTTTTAAATTTTAAAAATTTGTTGGCCAAGAGTTATGTCTGCATAAAGAATGGATATAAAAATTTAATTTTTTGATTTACTGTTCTGTTGTTCTAGATTTTAAATTTTTGGAAACATGAACTAATATATAAAGTTTACGTAGTGCTTTTAGCAAATATTATTCTAAAAGTGTCATTATTCTAGTATTTTATTTCCTATTCTATTCTGGGTACTTACTAGATGAACCACATATAAAATGATTGGGACAAACAGCTTTATAGGTCATTTCGCGGAATTACCAAGATTAGAAGTTCATTTTTATAATAATGATATTATTCTACTGAAATGCTTAGTAATCTAGATGCTTTAATAATCTTTGAAATTCTAATAATAAACTCATGTCGGTAGTAGCGACTGGCGGTGTGTACAAATGGCAGGGAAGTAATCAGCGCGAGTCTTTGTGACTTGGATAATTTTCAAGTGGGATAATTTCAATCCACTATTCCTGACACGATTGTAATTCAGCAAGTTACCCGGACTTTTCTAGCAATGAATAAAACTTACTGGTATTGCCATTGTAGGGCGCGTGCGGCACTGGACATCTAAGGGCATCACAGACCTGTTATTGCTCCATTTCATTTAGCTAAACGCTATTTATTCCTCTAAGAAGTCAGCATTTGCGATTTAACACAAATGTACTATTTAGAAGGAGAGTCTCGTTCGTTAACGGAATTAACCAGCCGCTCCAACAACTAAGAGCGGCCATGCACCACCACCCACCGAATCAAGAAAGAGCTATCAATCTGTCAATCCTTAAAGTGTCCGGACCGGGTGAGATTTCCCGTGTTGCGTCAAATTAAGCCGCAGCCTCCACTCTTGGTGGAGGCCTTCCGTCAATTCCTTTAACTTTCAGATTTGCAGCTATACTTCCCTCGGAACCCATAGACTTAGGTTTCCCGGTGACTTCTCGCAAGGAGATTTGAATTACCTTCGTGAACTATCAGTTGGCATAGTTTATGATCAGAACTAGGACGATATCTGATCGTCTTCGATCCTCTGAGTTTCGTTCTTGATTAATGAAAATATTCTTGGCAAAAAGCTTTCGCAGTTGTTTGTCTGGTGATGATCTCAGAATTTTACCTCTAGCACCACCATACATATGCCCCCGGCAATCTCTTTTAATCATAACTTCAGTTTCGAAAACCAATAAAATAAAACCAAAGTCATATTTTATTATTCCATGCAAAAATATGAAAATTTTTTCAAAGTAAACTTGTCGGTCATCCTCAACACCCATTAAGAAGCATCAAAGATATACACGACGTCGAAGGACAAGATAGTAGATTCAATCAATGGTAGATTCCAAACCATCTTTTTCCTCAATTTAAACTACGAGCGTTTTAATTGTAACAACTTTAAGATATGCTATTGAAGCTGTTTGTTTATAATTACTGCTAAAAATGACTAGAAATAAACAAATTTCATCCAGATTGTAATTTGGCATTATTCCGCATTCACGAAAAATAGGTTAACACAGAAGAAAACTGAAAATATTGTTTGATCATCTACAGTTGAAAATATTTTCATACGATTTATTTTGACAGGGTCCCCTGATGCTAGAAAATCATCTGCATGATCGAGTATAACAAAAAAGCAGTATCACTTGATTCATCGAACTGAAATCAAACATGTATACTGTGAAGGACTCTTGTGAAAAGCTCATTCTTTAAATTTTTGAATAAATAATTTTTATAAATAATATTTGAAATAAGTAAATATTTAAAATCAAATTTTAAATCAAAAAAATATATATATATAAATAAAAGGATAAAATAAGTTGTAATAATTTTAAAAGTTATTCTAAATAGTTTTGTAAAAAAATTTAATTAAGACTTTTATCATTAACGTATCGTAATAATAAAAAAATTTGTAAATTACTGTAAAATACTATAAATTATTTTTTGGTATTTAAATTGTCAGGTATTTAAAATAATTGTAGGTAAAAATGCTTTTAAATATTAATAATAATTTTTTGGTGTTAATGAATTCTAATATTGATCAAGAACCCAATATGTACCTTTTACAATTCAATTTCACACAAATGAAAATCAATTTCACGAAAATATAAATATGAAAACATAAATCAAAATAAATATCAAATGTAAATATTTCATGAATTATAATATATCAGAATATTATAAAAGAATTTCTTGAATTTGATTTTTTTGCACTTTTGATGCAGTTAATATTAAAAATATATATTTGTTTTAATATTTAATCAATTGTGATTAAACAAATATTTTTAATATTAACTGCATCAAAAGTGCAAAAAATCAAATTCAAGAAATTCTTTTATAATATTCTGATATATTGTAATTCATGAAATATTTACATTTTATATCTATTTTGATTTATGTTTTCATATTTATATTTTCGTGAAATTGATTTTCACTAATGTGAAATTGATTTTCATTAATGTGAAATTGATTTTCATTTGTGTGAAATTGAATTGTAAATGGTATAGTATTTTCAAGCCTGTGATTAAAAAGGAAACATCCTGTTGAGTGAGTACACGAATGATAAGAAGACTGGCGAATAATTTGGAGAATTAAGCTATCCAACCAAAAGCCATTGCTAAATTGTGCTAAGCGAATCAAACAACTTGCTTTTTGGATAAAAATAGATAAAATTGGATATCTGAGGTTTGGTACAAGGTGTTTTTCTGCGATGAATCGACATTTTCTTAGTTTGATTCATTTGTCAAGTTGTTGATGGTCCTAAAATGTCACATGTTCCATCTAGATTACATATTTTCGCTGGTCAAACAAGGACGATGATGTTAGTTGCATGTGAAAAACCACTAACATCGTTAAAATTTACCTTAAATTCAATTCAACCTGCTAACTTATGAAAGGCTGAATCACATCTAATGAGATTAAGATTCATGAATAGTCTGGAACCTCTACCGATCGGAATCTATAGAAAACGTATGGCAACTTGTACACATCTACACGAATCCCAACTGTGCTTGAATTTCATGGACATACATCAAAATATTTTAATAAAGTGTCGCAGTTATGGAATGATAGTGTTTTGTGTTCAAATTTTGATTGTAAAATTCTATTTAAATTTTCAAAAATGAATGTCTAGCGCGAATTATTTTGTCCACTTCTGTATATCGTGTTACTTTATTTTTCCTAAAAAACGAATAACGGAGTAATTACTTCAGGTCAAACAAATTGTGTTGTTTTTAAATTAACCAATGAAATTATACATAATTTACCTAAGGGTTATATTTATGATAACACCCTTCAATATTTCTGCTTTCAAATGGCCGACACAGTCTATATCTGGATTATTCGAAAAGAATTGTGAAAGAGGTTTAAAAATGTTGCTGACATAAAGAGATGCCGATGTGGGCCAAGGTCGATTGGTTCGTCGATATTGCCTGGGAATGTCGAAAACAGCCTTTATTGCTTGTACGCACTGATCCTAAATTATTAAAATATTTGTTATCTATTGTTAATTTTGAATACATTTTAGCAACAAATATTTGTCGTAAAAAAGAAGTAAAATTATAAACGTACAAAAACATAAAATGATCCATTCGAAATTTAAGTCATTGAAAATACAACAAATAAATCTTTTTTACAGAAAAATTGTAAAATCGAAGTCATATATGGTTAAAGTCATATTTTCGATAATATATTATTGCGAAGTTTCCAACGCTGAATCCATGAATGACAAACAACTCCCTCAACTCCATATTGTTTGACAAAGGAGTTTGCTCTTGTTTTCAGAAGTTCGTTAGAGATTAGAATGTGAGAGGAACGGCATGAAGTGAACCACTGTGATAAGCTCTCCGCCTTTGAAAATTTATTTGCAGCAAGAAAGCGTTTAGTAGATTGGGAAAAATCACCTGTAAATATGCGGAAACGATTTTGTCATTATCTATTATAAAAAAATAGAAAATGGAATGTGCTTTTTCGAACTCTGTAGCAATATCAATCAGCTTTCTTTTACATAACACTGTTTTGGCTTAATTAAATTCCATAGCTTGAGCCTTAGTGAGATCCTTCCACTTGCCAGGTATGGATCAAAACAATTGACAAAGTATATCTCAAAATATATATAAAGCATAAACTTTAAACAAAACTTTTATTCGTAATTTAAAATTATTTTTTTAATTTTTCAAAATATTCGCAATAACCAGCAAATGCTTATTTTTTCCTTCATATCCCAGATAAAAAATTCGAACTAAGCAAATTTTCGGAATAACCAATGTCATAAAAAACGATTAAAAAAATTAATTTATAAAAAAGATTTATAAAAAAATATGATTCAACTGTTAAGACACTATTTTCAGCATTTTCTTTCGTAATATCCAGATTTTCATTCGTAACCGGGTTCGTATTATCCGGACTAAACTATATATATATATATATATATATAAATGGAGCAAAATACATTACGGCAAGGGAAGAGTTGAATGCAGGAATGGGTGGACTTATTCTGCTACATGGGATCGATAATTGAGTGTAGGGGAAACTCAGGAACGGACATCAAGGCCAGGATTCAGAAAGGAACAGCGAAACTACGAATGATAAGACCAGTGTTGAAGAACAACAAGCTGTCTCTCCGGAACAAGAAGAACATAATTAACAGCTGTGTATTCCCGGTGGTTTACTACATCTGTGAAAACTGGAGAACAAACGAAGCACACGTGAAAAAGCTGAAAGCATTTCGCAATCTGTGCACTCGGCGAACTCTGGGGATATCAAAAGCTGAAAGAATCAGGATGGATGAGATATCTATTTGACTGCAAAGCCCAATGGATATCATTGCGCGGAGAAGAATCATCCACAATGTGAAAATCGATTTAGGAGACTGCCCGGAGAACGTCAAACAGATCAGTGGATGCCAACTCATCGAAGGGAAGAAGATCAGCGGTCGAAGAAAGCAACATCTGGTAGAATGTCTCAGAGTGGACACTCACTGGCTCTTTGGAGCCGAGTACAGTTTCGGGGAATTTAAGAGAGACATTTTGCAAGAGAATCTACTGAAGATGGATGGAAAGATCGAGAAGATATTCCGACTGAGAAGAATTCAAAGGAGTGGGGAGGAGAAAACACTGAGACTGGTGTTAACTCATTTAAAAGAACACAGCTGCCCGATGGATGTCTGTCATAGACAGTATGCAGAAGTGAAGAAATTGAACAGGCATCTCAGAAGAGATCACGATGGAGCAGGACCAATCCCACGAAAACATAGAGAGAAGAAAGCCCAGCCACATCAGAAGAAAGGAAACTACCAATGCCAACATTGCCCGAAGGAATACAAAACTGCTGGATTCCTAAGGATTCACATTCAGAAGAATCACCAAGAACCGCCAACATCCAGAGAGAAGAGAACTTGGAAAGAGAGAACGAGGAAGAGCCGACATCAAACCAATCCAATTCTCAGTTACCGGACGCAACTGTGAGTATGCCGAGGATACAGACAAATGACGATACCGAAGAGCCGCACCTACAATACCGACTGCCAGCCGACTACTCGACAGCAAGAGGAGAGTTGAAGTGCCCATTTCGTATATATATGGCCATGGTACCAAGTTCCATGGCTGGTCGTTTATAATTGACAAACCAACTGCTCAGAGGCGGAAGGCCACTGACCCCGAAGGAGGCCTATCGGGGGGCCCTTAAGGACTTTAGTTTGGGTGGACCCTCTAAAGAGCCTTAGGCTCAATGCCATTGAAAGAGATGGGAGGCCCACTACACAGTTAAAATAATCATAATACAATTAACAGTAACGGTTAAAATAATTATATAAATATATAATAAATATTTATAGTTATAAATAATTACATATATAACAATTATTCAACAAGATATTCGTAAGCAATATTTATAACAGCATTCGTCCCTTTCAAACATTCTTGAGGTTTTTGGATTCATTTTTTGTGAAAGTAAACTGGTTTTAAAGCGAAGAATATTTCTTCTGCCAAATGTGAAATTGGCATCACTTTTGAAGGAGATGTGTTTGAAACAAGTTAAATTTAGATGACTCCAGATCAGTTGAGTATATTAGATGATACATACTTTGAAATTCCAGAACTTGAATGGACAATTTAGTGTCGAATGCAATATTAAGTTAAGCATTTTCGTGTTGCCAGGTAACTCTATGAAGTCGATGGAGGTGTTGACAAAAAAGTTTAGCTATATTTAGTAAATTATTAATAACGTCTTCTTGATTCCAAGAATGGTATTTCCTGTATGAAGATTTCGTTTTTTATTTGGAGTCGATTGTTTATCTGAACCAAGTTCTTGTGTTTTACGTATGGCATTGATGTAAAGACACAATATTTAGTCTCATATGGGAATATATACGAGAAAATGATTATTGACGAACTAAAAAAACAACAAAAATGAAGAATTAATTGTTATCCTAAGATTTTCTTTGTTTTTTATTATGTATGAGAAACACTCGCAACAAAACTATGAACCTTTCTCATTGATTATTGTGGCGATCTATGACAGAAAAGCGATACCATATTTCTTCAGAAGATTTGATGGTGTTTGACGAATGTAAGATGAAGTAAGATGTTTAAAGATTATTTTCGATTTGAGTAGTCTGAGTCACACACATCAGAAGAAAAGCATTTGTCCAACGATCTATCATGTGTTGCCGTTTCATCTGAAACCTTTCGGATGATTCTGATGACTCTCCATGTTTTAACAAGTCAATTAAATACGAATAAAAGAAAAAATCGCAAATGAACATTTTTCTCGATTTTAGAATATTTAATCAACCTAAAATATACAAATATGAAGTTAAAATACATCTGTTTTAAAAGTACAGCAAAAAATGAATGATTAAAATTAAGATTTAAGTTACATTAGTGATCACAACATAATTATTAGGCCTTATCTTGATTATAATCAAAACAAGTAAAAATTACCATTAGAATTGACTGTACAGAAGCGATAATGGTGGACATCTGTTTTATAAATTGATTTGTACTATCGATCAATGTCTCGTGGATGCACAATCTTTCATCGTCTTTCAGACAGTCCTCTATTGTTGGAAGTAAATGTTTGTTATATATCCAAATTAATCCTTCGTCTGTTGGTGAACTTTTAGGAACAATTGTTTTTATATTCAAAAATTTATATAAATCGATCAATAATTTAATTTTAACATTAATTAATTTCAATATTTTTGCAGCTTCATCGTCTTGTTTCGGGTCAATTATCTGCTGAAAACATTTTTTTGAATATTTTTTGTGTTAATTCGAAAACTTCTTTACCATCAGTACTCTGTTCCAGTCAATTCTCTCGATATAGTTCTCGAGAAAATTAATAATTTGTAAATTTAACTTCCAGAATCTATGTCTCAAGACATCCAAATAAATACCTTCTTGCCAACACCGACTAATAGAACTAGCCGTGATGCCGATTATTGAAAAGTTATAGCCGCCTTAAAGAAACATCACTTGTAATCGTTTTATCAATTATTAATTAGTATTATTAATTAAAAAATAATTATTAAAAAATAAGGGCATTTAATACAGTAAAAAATAAATTATTTAATTGAAATTTCTTGTAGTGCATTTACTATCTTCGTTGAGATTAAGGTATTTTATTTTGATTTTAAAATCATTTAAAAATCTTAACTGATAAATCTCAATTTGTGAAGAAAGTTTTCTAAAAATTAAATTTCTATTCTTATAACAAATTTTGAGCGGTTTTATGGAGAACATATTACTGTATTTAGTCAATAATTAATATCCTCTATTGGAAATTTAAATATGCCTTTATATTAAATATTTTAATTAATTGAATTGCAATTTTTAATTACTTACGAAATTAAAAATATATCATTTATAACATTTAATTATTTATTGTAAAATTATACAAATAATTCTAAAATATTTTAAAGAAATCACTTATTATCACTTCATTATCAAGAACATAAATAGCATCCTTAATCCTTCGTAACATGGTGTGACACTTCTGTAACAAACCGTTGTAACTTTTACAGGATCTCTAACTATTAACACATCACATTTTATGTGATATGTTATGTGATAAGTTATCCACCTTTAATTTTCCAGGAAACATTTTTACAATTATGAAACTCCAAGGGGTCTACGTGAGCGAAAAAATAAGCTACTGTTTCACACAATATTTATGTTTTTTAAGACATTGAGTTACAAAGGGTTAATTATAGTGGAAACAAGGCAATTTCTGATTAAAATTTTTGACAATACAAACCGGTTCATTATTACAGTATTTTCGATGTTATTTAATTAAGTGATTAGTATTGAGATGGAAACTACAGTTTGTATCATAGAACTATCAACATCGCAAAATTCAACCTTTTCTTCAGATTACATCCGGTGAAATCGAAACACGAGATATAATTGGGTAAATTCTATGACCTGTTTGTTTAATCAATCAAAACAATTTAAATCATGGACTCATAAACTGAGCTGTTTTTCGCCTTTTATTTAAGTAAATATATTGCCTTAGTGAAAGTCTTTCTATAAAAGATATTTATTGAAATATTGGAATTCATTTATGACAGTGTCAAAACAGTCATATGAATTTTTATAGGAAAAAAGGAAATCGGAAAAGAAAGAAAGAATATGTGCAGATTATCGAAGAAAGATTAATCCCAATGTTCAATGCAGTAATTACTGGGTTGGAATTTTTGAATGAGACTGCTTATCGAAAGAGAGAAAGAATCCTATGTCCAAAGCATGTTTGCCAATTGCTCAAAAGAATCAAAGGAAATCCTTTTCCGACACTTATCATTTGGAAGGATTGTATTTTTAGCGATGAAAAAAAGTTTTGTTTGAAGAGAAATAAAAATATACGTCCAGTTACCTGTTCGCTTCAGAGAATATGTGTCAATGGAATAAATAATAGTTTTCGAAAAACTCTAATATTTTCAAACTGGATTATGATCTGGGGAAATTTACCATATTTTTAAGATAGAAAGGATTCGTATTTATAAAAAAAATAATTTACAGTAAAAATTATATCACAATTGTATATGTGATTGTTCGATTATCAGAGCAAGAGACTGCTTTACGGGTTTTGGAATGGATGAGCAAATCTTTGAAGACGACAATAACCCATTCTACTGCCTAAAATTTGTTCATGAATGGACTGAAAAATTGGATGTCCCAGTTAAAATGGTCTGTAAATATTCCAGATATGAACCCCATAGATAATCGATGGTATAGTGAAAGTGATATTAAAACACCATTCATATTAAACCAAAAAATTGATTATTGCAAATATCAGGTTTTGGCGCAATGAAATACCCATCGAAATTTTCCAATAGTTGGTCATGTCAATGTCATCAAAACTAACAAAATGAAAAATCAATTTTTTAAAGTATTGTGTTCGGGATTCGAACATTTGAATTATTATATTTTAAATTAAATTATTATCATTATTTATATTATGAAAAGAAAATCAAGTCAAATTGAAAAGAAGTTGAACCTTTGATATTTACTTGAAAAAACAATTTTTCGTTTGATTTTTAAAAAATTTTGGTTTTTGTATCAAAAGAATTATGACCTTGGGTTTTGTTTTACTGAAGTAATTAATTCGACTTGTGAAAGCGAATAGTTTTTGTGTAATTAAAAAATAAAATCGATTACGTGACTTGAATTGATTATTTGACTTGAAGAAATTGTATTGAAAATATTCGAATTTGTTCGAGAAGATAAATTTGCTATTGATCGATCGATTTTATTAAATTTAATTTTAAATCGCAACTCAATTTTAATAATTAATTCTAATGGATTCTATGGATTCTGATTTTCGCTTGACGACAAATTATTAGCAATTAAATAAATTGGCGATAAACAATCGAAATATTAATAGTGAAATATGTTCAATGAGAATAAATAATCAAATAAACGGCACAGTGTTTCTGTATGATCAGCAATGTCGGTGTTGGATGAAACTTACAGTGATTTAAATAAAAAGCGAAATGTGAATCAATCAATTCGAAAATCGATACTGAAATGGTTAAAATATTCTGTGAAAGATTCGAAAGACTTAACGACAAATCGAATTCGACGAACGAAAACTGCTCCGGTGCAATTTTTCATTCACTTCTCAAAAAATGAGCCCAGCAATTCATCCACAGAATTTCCCTGTGCAACCCTGCTATCTCTGTCCGATTCTCGAGGCGACCTGAGGATCGGGCGGAACATATTAATTTCATTGCCCATATATGTAAAATTTTACTTTTATAGTACATGAAAATGAATTGACCAACTTTGTTTGAAAAGTTATCACTAGTGGCATATATAACAGAATATAAATTGATCTGTAATTTTTGTGTGAAAACTTTTATTATCGAGTTATAACCACTTTAATTTTTTGTGTCTTTAATGACACATTCCAGAGATCCCTTCAACAGTACATTGTAGTAAGACATGAAATTTTGCTTTCCCCAAGGAGAAGCTGCTTGACTGATATCGTGAACCTAATTTCAACATCCTACATAAGGCATTTGGAAGTTATGTAATTAGGGAGAGCAAATATGTCATTTTTTGTCTTGAAAATTAACATTTCTGTTCTTTAAGCACTTCAAATTGATATTCCAAACAATTTCCTTTTAAGAAAACGTAGTCAATTATTTTAGTAATAAAAAAATACAAAGCCAATATCAATAACCTATGTAACTCACCTTACTCTGCAAAAGGAAAAAAAATAATTCAAACTTAAAATGACTAACTCTAAATATGTGTTGATATATAAATATACAAATAATACTCATATTATTAAAGGAGAAAAATAATACATAGATAAAATTTTTGGGACGCCATTACACCAGACAATTATTCATTTTATTTTATTATAATTAATATTATAAATATTATCAAAAACCTGTTGACGCCAGAGAAACATCTTCTTTGCACGATTCGCGATCAATTAGAGATGCAATCTCTTGATACCTAATAAACGTATAAATGTCAAAGATCAATAACTATCCATAAAGATAGAAACCTAATTTGAAAATAAACGGGAACACTCCATTTGTTTTGGAAATCGTTATAAGGCTTCGAGTCTCTAAGATGCATCAATTGATTGAGATCTGTACATTTATTTTCAATTGCATCAATGAATTTCGAAGTGGCTACATATCTCTATCAATGCGTAGAATAATAATTGTTAGAATTATATAAATGCAAAATGAACTTCATGAAATAAATCTGGATTTCCAGGAGAAAATATTTGCGGCACAGTTTTCATAATAAAATGCACAACCTCAGAAAAAATGGAATTTATTAAAAAATCAAAGTCTTTCACGACTTCGTATCTGAAAAGGAAAGAAAAAGCTCATATTAAATCTAGTGTTAAATTATCATTTAAGATTAAGTAATTAAGTAAGTAAGCAGTCATTTATGATTAATGTGTAATAGATATTCTTTTGTTTTATTTATCTTTCTAATGCACGGAAGATTGTGGAGAATATTTTATTTAGTGTTTATTTTATTTATTATTTTGTTTTCCAACACAGCTGGTTTACATAATTTCCTAATCATTCAAATAATATTGATATTATTTAACCTGATATTATTTTGAATATATTTTTTTTAGAATTTCTTATTAAAATCAGATAACATGACCGTTCATAAATTATATCACACAGAAAAACGAGTTTTGAACCCCTTGTGTAATACTACATTAGTGATTCAGTGTATTATTAATAATAAAGAATAATAAATATTTTGTATAAATTAGTTAAAATAAATATTCAAAATTAATAAATTTTTCATTCTCTACATAATTGAGCATATTAAATATCATGAATTGATTCTTTAGATTTTTTTATTTGAAAATCCGTTACAAAAGCTTCTAATTATTAAGTTTTTGACATCAAATATCCTTAAAATATTTAAAATGACAATCTATTTTTTTCAAAAAATGTAATATTTGTGCAAAAAAAATATTTGATAAAAGAACAGGAACGTTTGAATAAAAATCTTTTTGGTAGAATATATCAAATAAAATTAAAGACTGTTAGTTTATAAGAAAATAAATCAATTCAAAGTAAGCAAAATATTATTCGCTCATATTATTGAAAACTAATTATTATAATTACCCATTTGGTCAACGACATGAAAAAGAAAAATCTTTTAGCCAAAGGATGTATCGATGAGGAGTTCAACTTATATAAATAAACATATATAAGAGTTATACTAAAATTTCACATAAAATAAACAGAGAGAAAAATTATTTCCTTTTCAAAAAATTATGTAGTAAAGAGATATCTAATTTCACCAATTATTCATCTAGAAAGTACTGCTTCAGGAATTGTCTTAATCTATAAATTATTCCGTATTTAAAAAACTGTTCAGATGTATATTGTGTGAATATTTTACCTTAAAGTTTTCTAAACGTTCAAAGATGAAGTTTATCAAATTTATGAATTAAGTGAGATAGATAAAGATTCAAATTCAAATTTTAATGATAACTTTACCATATTTACAATAGTAAAAAAAGTAAACTGCAAAAAATTATATATAATTGAGTCTTGCACACGCTAATTTAATATTTTTGAAAACTACTTTTTAAAATCCTTTTTTAAGAAATTGATTATTGTACATATTTCAGTAATTATATTTGTTAGTTATAATGTAACTTTTTTATAAAGTTAGTTTAAAAGGGATAATTTATTTATCCTAATTTAAAATATTATTGTTAGTAATGACAAAATGTTTAAAAAATTTTAAGATTTGAAACGGCTTTATTTTGCCCATTTTCAATCTTTATTATTGGATTGTAGTGTCTTATTAATAAATATTTCACAAAACTGCAACTCAAAGTGTGAATCAAAGCCCTTTTGTAAAACAGAAAACTCATCCTCTGGAACAGAAGAGATTCTATCTTTACAATGTAACCAATGATCAATAATCTTACTCGATCGACTCGATGCTCACAATATATATATA
>MQRK01236303.1:25361-37115 GCA_001938485.1 Girardia tigrina
TATATATATATATATTGAGTATTTATTAAAGAAGAAAAAAAATAAAACTTTGATCATAAAAATGAAAATAGTGTGAGGTTGGTATTAAAGATTATAGATTATAATTGTAATGTAAATGAACTATCAGGGTGTGTAAAACACAAATAAATTGCATAAACATAATATCTATTGTTCGACCTCTGTTAGGTCATACATAGTTATACAAAAACTAATCTACTCAATTAACCAAAACTACCTTTCATTTGTTTAATTTGCTTAAGAATTTTCTTTTACATAAATTCAGAACCACTCTTAAAGTTAACTTTCCATATAAATTAAAAAGCCATTTGCATATTATAAATGTTTATATTAAATTATATAAACATCATCGAAAGTAAATTGAAATATATAAATAAAAATTAGTGATAATTTAAATTAATATTAGGTTCCTCAACAGTTTTCTCTTACAATAATTTTAAACTAATAAAAAATTGAGGTGCACGCAACATTAAATTTGCTACGTGTCAATAAAAAAACTTTTATTTAATATATATATATATATATATATATATATATATATGTTATAAAATTTTTTGTTATCTTTCACATAACAGTTACTTCATGAAATACTGGTAGCCATCGGCTATCGCCGGTTCAATTCATACTAATTCATAAAAATGACGATGAGCAATCCGCAGTGTGATTTCCGATTTGTCTATGCTAACTGATAGGACGATGTTACAACTGAGAATATGACAAAACTTAAAAAAACTATTATCAGTCACTCTCGAATGAAGATTTAACGAAGATTTTTTTGTCAATATTCAGAGACCCTTAAATATGAAATGCATAGATTTAATTCAAAAAATAATTTACGAAATTTCTTTTAAAAGCCATTACAAGTATTCGAACTATTTTATTGGTAACTTATTAATGCATGTAGTGAAAAACCTGGTGAATGAGAGCCGACAAAATCACAGAAGACATTTTTTAAAACTAATTATTAATCGAGTGTTTCTCCGTCTAAAAAGTTGTCTGAACTCTGGAAGAAATGCTAATCAGTCGGAGCAAAGTCCAACAAATACGGAGAATGATTGATGGTTTCTAAATCCAACTACAAAATTTTTAATTGAGTCGAATTCACAGTATGTGGATGAGCATTATTATGTAATAAAATTATTCGATCTCTATTCACTAATTTTGGTTGTTTTTCTGCAAGTTTCTTCATCATATCATCCAATTTATTACAGCAGACCTCTGCAGTAATAGATTTAATGGGTGTCATGAAGTTCAATGGAAGATAGGATGGCTGATCCACCAAACTGTTACCTTCAGCTTCTTTTGATGAATATTTGGTTTTGTAAAGTGGTTCTTCTTTATCTAAAAATTGTGCTGATCACTTACGATTGTTACAAGAGATCCATTTTAATTGCACGTGATGATACGATAAAGAGAATGTTCTCCTTTTTTAGATTTTTGATTTGTTTGAACTCATTAATGAAGTTTTTTAACTCTGTTGATTTGACGCAAATGATCTAATATATTCGGAATTGAAACATCAAATGCTACTGATAAGACCTTCAATTCATGATTATTCACTTTAGTTTCAGGTCTTCCATGTTGTTCCTTTTCAAGCCCTAAACATCCGCAACGGAATTTCGTAAACCAACGACTTAGTATGTATTGGTTAAAGAAATTTTCACCAAACACCTATATCAAGTTACAAACTGTTTGGGATGTATGAAAATTATATTTCAAGCAACACTAATTTTTGACTTATCCATAATTCTAAAAATATTAACTTAAAAAAATGACATTTAAAAGTCAATTATAAGCTATAATTTTCGTTCAAAAGGGTAATGATGTACCTTTACAATAAACAAAAATTACAATTCGTCATTGTGAAATGTGAGAAATATTTATTCTTAAATTCATTATTTAACAAAAATATCCATTTAATAATATTCCAAGAGTTATGATAACAATAGATCCAAGGCGATTCTTTTTAACCATGGAGATGCGACCGATTAAATTTGTGAGTTAGTCAACGATTAGATTAAGTTGAAAAAAAGAAGTACAATCACATTTAATCAGTCATATTTCCTTTATTTAAAAATCTAAACAATAAAAACTATATTCTTTTTTCGGAAAAAACTATAAGATAACCAAAACGTTGAAATTATTATTTTTCACAAAATATATTGATAAATTATGCCTTTTATTTAATTACGTAAAACTAATCATATACCTCAAAGAATATGTAGGTTCATATTATATCGATTTGTTTTGTGCCGACTTTCGTAGAAACGGAACTACAACGTAAACCGAAGACTAACTGTACTATTATTTATGGCTTTTACAACACCTTATGAAAGTAATGCTTTTAAACTCTTGGTGAGATATCGAGATAAAATAAAAACAAGTTCACGAGCCTGTAATCTTTATTACGAGTGGTGTCCCAATAGTTCACGGACTGAGAGAATATGGCGTGGTAACGTGTGTACGTGACTGTAACGCGCGGTGTGTGTACGATGACATGAGGGGGGAACCAACCAATTGTAATTGAGGTGAACTCTCAATGGCTGCCCGTCGGCATGTGTGTGACATACGAATGTATTAATTTGTCATTTTTCTCTCTTGTAGTTAGTATGGAAGAGGCAGTGAAATGTCAAAGAGCAATCATTTATTTCCTCTGGAAGGAAGACACCCCCATTGCAGATATTGTGCACCGTTTACATCGCGTCTTTGGTGATGCCGCTATGGGAAGAACGACTGTCTTTAAGTGGGTGCAACGATTCCAGACAGGGCGTCAATCATTGGATGATGATGAACGCAGTGGGCGACCAACAACGTCCGGATGTTAAGAAAATGTGAAAGTTATCGAGGAAGTCATTCTTGGTGACAGATGTCTCACTATCCGTGAAATAGCAGCTATTACAGGCATTTCTAAAAGTCAGGTGCACCGCATCATGTCAGAGAAGCTACATATGAGGAAATTGACTGCCAGGTGGGTGCCGCGCCTCCTCAACAACGACCAGAAGGCTAATCGAAAGTCTGCTTGTCAATAACTGCTGCAACTGGTTCATGATCTCGGTAAGGCGTTCTGGTCACGGATTGTGACAGTTTTATCTTCCTGAAACCAAGGAGCAGTCCCGTCAATGGTGCCGCCCAGGTGACAGACCCCCTTTAAAGGCGAAGACCGTCACACAAATTGGAAGTGTGTGAAACTGAATGGTGATTATATTGAAAAGTTCGATAGCGATTCTGATGAGTGATCAATTTTGTTAACTGGAATAAACTTTTTGAATTTGTTGTTACTTATCAGTTCGCGAACTTTTGGGACACCCCTCGTAATTCAAATCTGCCAATTTACACACTTTCTTAAAACAACCGTTATTAATTTATAACACTGACATATTAACTGTTAATTTCATTGACGCTCTTATTACACAACGTTACATTTACTGAAAGAAAAACCAAAATTTTTTCAAGAAATTGCTATTTATAGCTTATATATATCATTTAAAACAATAAATGATACATTTTGCCCCACCCTGTATGTACGTTATCTTAATCATAGTTTTGTGTCTGATGACAAATGATCCGTCGAAATAATACAATTAAAAATAAAAATTTCAAAAGGTGTGTTAATTTTACGATATGAACATTATTCGACACTTATAATAAAGTTGTAGATAGTACAGTGTTTAGATTCTATACAGTATTCTCTCACAACAGCTTTTTAATAGGAATATACTAAATTTTACAAACAGTTCAGAATTTGAAATGCAACAACGAATGATTTAGTGGACGACTTGCCTCAACACCAAATTGGAAAACCAAATTTAATAAAGCTATGATCATATATGAAATGATGGCAGACTACGAACCAGATTTTACAACGAAAGACAATTTCACATGTTCGTTTTTTCTGTAAAAATTCTGTAAAGGCATACAAAAGCACAGAACTTTAAAATTGTTCTTTAACGGGTGCGCAGGCAAAATCTGGACATATGAAAAATGCATACTATCAGTAAATTAAAAATAAATGGAACATCCAATCAAATTGCAGCATGAATCACATTGAGTAGGGGGTTTTTTGCATAATATTTCGTCATCCTCTCGACATTCATTTTCTCAGAAAAGACATGACAGAGCAACAGCTCTGTGAGAGAGTTCGCAACTTTTGGAAGCGAACTGTAAACCCTTTTGTGAATGAAGGTTGTGCACGGTCTACCATCTATACGCTTCTCTCAAACCTCTCCAAGAGTTCAAATGTGCACAGGAAGCCAGGAAGTGGAGGCCACAATAAAAAGTTAACAAATCAACAGCGCGCAAGTATTCGGAGATGGATTTAAACAAAGTGTGGTGTATCTCTCAGACGTGAAACCAGCAAGTATGGTGTCTGTGCCACGACGATGAGGAATATTATCACGGAAGGCGGTCTAAAATGCCGAAAGAGAAAGAAGGCTCCTCAGTACACAGAGGAGCAAGTAAAGCGAGTGAAACTGAGAGCAGGGAAATTACTCCGAAGTTTGAGTGATAAAAAAATCATTATGGACGATGAGAGCTACTTCGAGTTGAAATGTGATTATCTATCAGGAAATGATCACTACTTTACTTCGAGTCCTCAATCTGCTCCTGAACACGTGAAATATAAAACAGAAAGAAGGTTCCCTGTTCAGCTGTTTTTCGGAAGGACTTCAAAGGGATTAAGAAACGCCTTTGTGTTGCGTATAGAGACGGACCACTTTCAATTATTCTGTAAACATTTTTTGCTCCTTACATCTTGCCCTTCAATAAAATATAAACAGCTTCTGGAAATTTTATTTCGTCTTTTCACAATGGTGGTTTAAAATTTGTCCAGATTTTGCCTGCGCACCCGTTAGTGTGTGGACAAAATAGTGTCACTACACTTACTTCGAACTCTCAAGCATCAACTGTGCGGCCAGGCAGACATACTTCTACGTAGTGTCCCTGAGAAACTAGAATGGGTTCGATTCCGTCTCTAGGCTAAAGTGTCTGATAAGCTAGCCGATATATTGCGGAACAGCCGGCAATATCTTGTATTTAGTGATGGGCCAGCAATCCATCAACTAGGCTAAGCTTTACAAACTGGATGTGAAGGCTGTGAGGAGTCGTGACCTTGTAATCGATGGTTGGATTGCTACGTAATGATTCAGGATGAATCAATCCTGATGAACGCTGTTGCAATGAAGTCGGTTAACCGGTGGAGCTGAGGTATGTAAATCCCTACATGGGGGTGCCTTTTGAGAACTATCAGCGTCCCATGCCTCCTAAAAAGCCTCCGGCTTAATACCGTAAAGGAGTAGAGGTGCACTTGGAACTGTTCCTAATTCCCAATACCTTGTACACATATCTAACAGGAAGATTATGAGTAGTATAATAGACGGAACACTATGTCTATAAGAGTGGGAAATTATGATTTCCTTTATTATTCCTTTCCTACTTGCTAGTTGTTTTCATATATATTTCCAAATTACGCAATTAAAATACATTTAAATGTTAAATGACTCTATTATTCTTATCATAAATATTTGTAACTAGTACAAAAACATACATACAGTCATTAAGAGTGTTCCAGTGAAAGATATTAAACAGACTAAATAAGTCTCAGAGTGTTTTCCCTTTTCATTTTGAAGCAAAATGAATGTCAAGTAGAAATGAATATTTTCACAAAATTTGTCTATTTTAAAATTCGAGTTAATTTAACAACTGAGAATATATAAACTTCAAAATTTTTGAAATGAAAATACGCTTGCATAATCGATGTTCAACTGAAATATAATCCTACAACTTGGACAAACTATAGAATTATGCTTTGTAAAATGAAAAAAAGAATACTTGTTCATATCGTCATTAAGAATGTTCTGTAAATTGTTCAACAAATTGTCAACGATTTCTAGTATTTCCTTGTACAATGCTGGTAAATCCTGTTCTAAATTTTTTCTTGAAGAGATCAACTGTGAATAATAATGAGATTTGAAAAAAAAGAATGTTTTAATCTACTCTTTCAAGTTCAGGATGCACAAAGCAATCCCGATATAACTGTTCCGCCACAGATATTTTGTTTATGGTTAAGTAAGTTCGTAAAGCTTGCTGAACTGCTTTTCCTTTTTTTTCTTTTAAACTATTAATAAAGTATTTCTCCAACTGCGCCTGTAGTTCTGACGTTATATTTTGAATGCGCTGAACCGAACAGTAAACACATTACTTTTTTATTCAAATTATGAATATTTAAATAAGAACAAGTTTCTATGTGATATGAAACTTCAAATATAAACAAACAAGCATATATCTGGCGCAAAAATATATTATAACAATAATAACTTGATTAAGCAATCCAATATTTACAATGTACCGTGTTTCTCCAAATATAAGACATCCACCCGTATAAGACTTAAAGTGCAAAATTTAAAGACTTTCTTTGGGAATATTAATATAATATGCTAGCGGAAATATGCTAGTAGAAAATTAATAAAAGACAGTGTCTTATATTTCGAGAAACACGGTATACTTTTAGCCTTCGAGACAGTGGCAATTCTTCTCGGAATGTTTTTCATTTCTCATGTGTAATCATGGTGTTTCACACTTCCGTGGTGATCTCTTTTAAGTATGAGATAATGGTTGACTGAACAGTAGAAAGATTCCTCTACAGCGTGTACCACAAGTTCTCTATACACCACTTTGATTCTCAGAAGTACCCATTGAAGAAATCCGCCAGAATTAACAGTGATATTTTGTGACAAAGTGAATACTTCCAGGTTTTGATCAAGAGAAAGAACCCAGACAATAACCGAAGTCTTGTACTGAACAGTTGCCTGAGTATTTTTACAATTTGAATCATACGTCAGGTGAAATACATTCTCATAAGAGTCCTACCTTTTGGTGTATAGTGTCTATATTTACAACAGAATACCAAATGATTATGTATATTTTTTCAAAAGCATAGGTTTCATTGAAGGTCTAACTGATTTCAAAATAAAATTCAATACAATCGGTTACTGATAGACTAACATGGTGAGGCGAATTTACCTCGGACGACTTTACAGCGGGTGACTTTATCGTGGGCGACTTTACCGCGAAAAATTTACAATAAAATTGTAAATAAGTGAACAATTTCATCTAAAATATGAATAAAATTTTTTAATTATGTAGTGATAAAACAATGAATCATACAAAGGTTTTAATTTTAAAACATAAATGGATAGAAAAATTCAGATCGACATGACATTTAATTATTCTTTTTATTATAAAAAATAAACAAACAACATAAGAAAAATTAGTAAATTTAAAATTTAAAAAATTCAAATAACATTCTAGAACAAATGAATAACACAAGAAAATATTGTAATGTGTAAATAGAAGAAAGATACAAAAACATTAAACTGATATATTAAATTAATGGAATAGTAAATGTATACTTTAATCCAAAAAGTTTAAATTATGAGCAACGTCTCTAAGATAATCCAATATTGGTAAATTATTGTATTGCTCAACGACACGTTCAATCTTCTTACTTACTTTGGCGTAAATTTGCGATGAGAATTCTGGGAATTCTTCACCTGCTCTAATGCGCTGCAAAATTAGCTCAGCAATATATGGTTCAGTACGAAATTGATTTATCAAACTATAAACAGTTGGGTGATTGCAAGCAATAGAATTTTAAAACTAGTAAATCAAAAAATTAAAATTTTAATATCCATTCTTTATGCAGACAGAACTCTACTTTGCCAACAAAGTTTTTAAAATTTAAAAAATTTCAAATTAAAATTTGAATTGCATTTTTTAAATTTGGAATTTACTAATTTTTCGTATGTTGTTTGTTTATTTTTTATAATAAAAAGAATAATTAAATGTCATGTCGATCTGAAATTTTCTATCCATTTATGTTTTAAAATTAAAACCCTTGTATGATTTTTATCATTACATAATTAAAAAATTTTATTCATATTTTAGATGAAATTGTTCACTTATTAATAATTTTGTTGTAAATTTTCTGCGGTAAAGTCGCCCGCAATAAAGTCCCCCGCTGTAAAGTCGTCCGCGGTAAATTCGCCGCGGTAAAGTCGACGTACCGACTAACATATAAGTAGATATTTGATTTGTTCATACTTATTCTCAAATATGATATTTTTAGACAACTGCTTTAGATACACAATTCATCTAAGTGACGAAATGATTCTTTCTTAATGCTACAACGACCGTTTTTCTTTAAATATTGAATCAGCATAATTATATAAAATTCATAGATATATTAATCCGTTCATTATAAGAATGATTTTGACGAATAAAGTGTAACAGCTTATCCTAAATAAACTCGATTACCGTCTTACCTCGAAAGAAACACCTAGGTGTTGTATTCGAGATAAACAAAAAATTATTACTTGTAAAAAATGAATAAAAAATTTCTCACATTTTTGAACTAAATTTTAAATTGGTTAAATATGTTTTTATTAAAAATAATTGTAAAAAAATTGTTTTTTTTATGATTTACAAAAATTTTTTTAATAAATATTTGAGCTTCTCTCGAATATTACGCCCTGAGCACTTTATTCGAATTGTGCACCCGGTATGTGTATTATGCGAACACAACACCTAGGCGTTTTTTTCGAGGTAAGACGATAGTTCTTCGGTATCTAGTTAAAAAGATTAATATTGTAGATAGAACCACTTCATGGTATCCTACCACTTCGAATTTTGAACTCAATCTTTGATAATGTATAACAAATTTTTTTGAAAAAGGAAGAAAAAAATTGATGATAATGTCGAATTGAATAGTTGTAAAGAAAAATATCAATAAGAGGTAATATCGAACCTATTAGCAAGCATGAGAAATAGCTGAAATTTTTTGTTTTCTTTTATACGATGCTTACACGTCTGTCAAGATAAATCGAAACAAGACTCATCAATAGAATGACGATTAACTGACTAAAATTATCTAAATTATATTTTTATAATAATATTTTTATAACTATCTACAACACTAAAATATTAGGTTAATTAATGATTTAATTTTCATTATATGATTATGACGGCCCCCTCCCATCTTACATTGCTCAGAATTCCTCCTAACAAAACGCTCAATATAACTGGATGTATAGTAAAAAATTTCATGGAGACTGAAAAAAAATAAACGAAGTGATATTTAACTGTATTTTTAAAATAATACGTTTAATTGATTCTCCTAAAATTACAAAAAAAATCTGTTAAAAATGAAATATTTGATTTGATCATCAAATTAAATTTCTCAATGTCAAAATCTACAATAAATTCTTTAGTTGAATTGTCAACATCGCTTCTGTTCGCGATTCAGAATCGAAGTCTCTTTAATAGAAGTGTTCTCTTTCGTCTTTTTGATGTTTCAAACAAGAAAACGAAGTATAAAAAACTAATATCCACGAACTGATTTTACGGAAAGCCATTTTTAAGAAACTGACATAAAAATGATATCAAATATATAATCAAAATTTAGAGAAAACTAAAATTGCTTACTTAAAGAGTGTTATAATAACAGGATAAAATTGATTTATATAACACAAATTAATTATTTTTTGTGCTTTTTGTTTAACGTGTTAAATTGAAGACAGTATGAAAAACGTTAAAGTCACTGGGAATGATTGAAAATATTGGTATCAAATCAATCCTAATCTGCCTTTTTCAAATGTTCCATCTATGGTTTTTCAGATCATGTCAAAGAATTTATCAAAAAGTAAAGAAACGTCGAACAAGTACAATAAGAAACTCTCAATTCGATCTCGGAATCATTTGTAACAACGGAATATATTTAAAATTATTTTCAAGACGTAGAAATATATAATAAACTTGAAGAATTCGGAATTAAATCAATGATAAACTTTAAAATTGAAGAAGTCGAAAATTTGATAATTGTATACGATTCTTTACGAATTGCAAAAAATATTTTAATGGCGACACAAAATTTTATGATTATATTTTTCAATTCGGTCTTTATTCTCAAATTGAAAGAATGTTGAAATCGTTTTTTATTTAGAATACTCTGAGATCGTAAATTCGATTATTCGTTATGAATTTTAACATTGGTATTTCGTTCAGAAAAGATTATTGTATAAAAATTCTGATAAATAAAAAAATAAATATTATGTAGAAAATTAAAAAAAATAATAGTCAAAAAAAAGTTGCCAAAACGGCATCTAAAAGGAAAAAATTGAAAATAAAATACCACATCATAGTTTTTTTTCTTTGTCTTGTGATTGGCCAGGTTTTTTTGGTTGCCCAATTTGATTGGTCCGTTTAAATGTTGTGAAATGAAATTGATCGTTGAATGAAAACATTTATCAATGGCTGTTTTATGACTTTTGTAAAAATTTGAGCGAAAAGTTTCTGTGTTCAAAAATTTAGTGAGAAGAAGTTTATAATAAAAAAACTGTCAGTGTTATTAATTTTGATGGAATAATTGATAAAAGTTCAAAAGATTTATTTGTGAAAAATTGAAGAATAAAAATTTTAAATCAGTTCTTTGAATGGAATTTAATTCCAGTTTTTTGTTGATTTGAAAAGTTTATTTTTGAATTTGATTATGACAAGTATTAGGTGTATAACTTAGTTTTTTGGATTTTCTAAGAGATGGTGTAACCTTTGTAATAAGCCTTATTTTACAGTCGTACGTACAGACTTTTAAAGTGCTGAAATCGAGGCATTAAAATTAAGTAGGTCATTGACCTTAAATGCGTCATAAATATATTTTTAATCACGTTTTAGCATGACAACTTTCATACCAACAAAACAGCATTTGCGGGAAGCACTACTGTTTTGCTTATATATTCCTACTCAAGGTTTCGACCTCTTACTTCCGAAGTAAGACACTAAAAAATTGTATATATTCCTGCAAATCAAATTATATTATATAATCGTTTTTGTTTTGTTACTGATTATGGTTCTGACTTAAGTTATAAATTATATAATTATCATAGAGTTCATTTAATCCCACCATTTAACACCACAAAATGTAAAATTCTCATTAAATTAATGTAGAAAGGTAATATAATTTCCTTCAGAAAATATCCCAATTAAGTTATTAATGATTATTTTATTTTGTCAGGAATGTTTCCTTACTTGTGTGAACATTCCTACGAGATGATGATGCATACATTTTTCGGTAAAGTATTCCAACTGTACGAATTCATATCCGATAACTTCCAGCTTCTGTCCGATATCTCTATCCAATCTGTAAGATAACCAATTAATCAGATTCTTTCCTTCACTCAATCGTACGGATTGTCGATTTCAGACATGTCAATCAGGCTGTCATTTCCATCAACAGAATTCGCTCCATTTATACCTAAACGTTTTTCCAGCAAATTTACATACCGCTGAACATTTTCTATGCAATGAATGAATTCCTGAATAAAATCAATGGTTTTAAGACTACAACAATAAAATTTCAAAGATAAATGAATAGTGTCAATCAATACTTAAACAATACATAATCAAACGAAACGAGAGTTTTATTAATATATTTTTTGTTTGGAGCAACAGAGCTAAAAACTGTGAACCTACAATAGTGTGACTCAACAAGGAATATGGAACATTATTAAAAACTCTTTTGTCTACTTTGTTACTATTATATAATGAATAATGGTATAATTATACGAGGGCAATTAAATAACTCTGTGTTTTTATACTAATAATTCCATTCGATTTCTTTTTATTATTTTAAGCAATTCTAAAGCAAAAGTAGGGGGAAAATGGGCATTCGACACACAACCCCCCCCC
>MQRK01236305.1:6008-16233 GCA_001938485.1 Girardia tigrina
AAAATAATTTTTAAATAAAATTAATATGTAAATAAAAATTAATACTAAAACTGCAAAATTGAACTTTAAAAATAAAATCAGAAAATAATGAAATATTTGTTCGAATAATTGTTTATTAAAAAACATTAATAAAAAATTATCAATTTAGAACGATGTCGAATGACGAAAGTTTTGCTGAGAGTTGTCCAAAAGACAATTCTGATTGTAATGAAAATAAAAGTTTGAAAAGTCATGTTGGTGTTCTTAATAACTATGAAAAAATTTACGAAAGTACAATTAATAAAATTATTTAAAATTTACATAAAGAATAAATTAAAATTTTGAATATTAAATCTAAAGTTGAATAAGTTAGTTTCATCCATGTGATTAGGAGAGACGCAATCCCAAATTAACCCACAACATTTAAACATATAAACATTACACAAAACATCAACATTCCAAATATTCCTCACAAGTAAATTTCATAAAAATATTAATGGGGTTTTAATAAAAATACGGCAATGTAAATATTTATTAGTAATTTTAATATTATAATAATTATGTATATATGTTTCTTTTATAAATAATATTCATTTAAATTAAGAAAACCTGATGATTATGTCATATCTGATTTTACAAAATTAATAATGGAAAATAAAACTAAAAATACGGTTACAACAACTTCAGTGTGGATTCTATTATTTAGTTTGATGAAGTCATTTGGATTAAATTTGGCAATCGCGTGGTCATTGAAGGTTATTAATGATTTTGCCATTTATGTGCTGCCACTTCTGCTAAAGTAATGAAGACATTTGATTACATTAAATGACATTGAATGTTCAGATTATTATTGAAAACTATCCAAGAAAAAGACTTGCCTAATTGGAGGGGATACGTATTAGCGTTTGCCTTCCTTATCTGTGGAATAATCAGTACTTTGTGCGTGAATTATTGCTTCTTCCTAACATCAACAACAGGAGTACAAATTAGAGCTGCTCTAATAGGAATGATCTATAGAAAGGTTATTTATGTTTCATGACATGGGTGTCCAAACCTTTGACATTGCGGGACTGTAAGCTTTGGTATTATACTTGTGAATTATATTTCATTCAATGAAATAGAACGAAACAGTAAAGGTAAACAAGAATCAGAGATTTGACATCCCAAAATAATTCGACTAATGTTTCGAAGTCGACCGGCAAATTCTTGACTTTAAACGCTTATTCAAGAAAATTTCTCTGAGTCTTTTTACTAAACCTGAGGGAGAAAATAGGGTCTTCCGAATCAAGATGTTTTAAATAAATTATTTATTCTCAATAATTAAGTAAAAACAAGTTAAATACTATAAATCTAATACATGAAACAACATTTTATGTATAGAGAGAGTAATAGTTGAGTTGAGATAAATAAAAATAAATTGAAAGAATTAAAATTTAATTAAAACAAAAATATGTTTCTATAAATAACAATATTAAAACAACTATTATTTGATAAAAGCATTTTTATATGAAACTAATATTCATTAATAATTTGATTAAGGCACTTTTTATTAGTTTTTATTATTCTTCTTCTTTTATTTTTATTAAAAAGTGCTCTAATCAAACTACTTGTAAACGAAATCAAACTAGTGTTCCCGAGATTAAATTTATTATTCATTAATTAAAATATTTTAATGTCTTTCATATGATTTTGGCAGATAAAAATTTTAATAATCGATAAACTGCACCAATTTCTGGAGTTCGACTCTGAATCGATCACAAGTTTAAGCAATTTGTTTATTGTATCTGTTGATGAAGAATAAAAATAAGGAAAAATATGATTTAACAGAAAAACTTACAAAAAGAAGAGACAACTCGTTTACCAATAAAGACATATTTAAGCACATAAGTTATCCATTTTATGATTGATCACAAGTAGGAAGAACTACAGCTCATCCAAGAGAGCATTCATTTATGGTAAAATTGGTGTTCGATTATTTGATACTATCGTGACTGAGGACGAAGCACAACTCTTTATCTACATCCTAGAAAACAAAAGATCTTTTAAAGAATGGAAACATCTATGAGAAGTGAGTTCTTTAAAAGGTAAATATTTTTCCGTGTCGTTTGGTGACGTTAACAATGATTTTGATGACAAACCCACATGAATCAATGGCGAATAATACTCGTGTCGGCCATTCACTGTTCGCATTCCACGACAACGCACCTCTACACAAATCCCTTGTGACCCAAGCTGTTGTTCGTTGAGGTGATTTTGTGAAGTTTTCTTATACTTCCAATATAGCTTAATGCGATTTCTTCCTTTTCTGCCACCTGAAGAATAATATATAAGGAAAAGATTCAACCAAATATCTCAATCCTTAGCGAAATGCCTACTGACTAGTGTAAAAATGCTTTCTCTGATCTTGTCAGGCGATGAAATATGTACTTTGAAAATAATTCAAGCTATGTGGTAAAGTAGCCTGTTTCCATATTTTCTGACATACCTAAGAAACACAAGTATTTTGTGCTTCATTGCTCGCCTTTTTTGACTATTTGATTTCATTACGTATGTTCAACTATTGCATTATTTGAGGTTGTTTTCTTTTTTGTTTAAGATTCATTTAATCTTTAAAAAAATATCTTTTTAGATATCCCGATTAAAAAATGAAACTCGCAATAAGTTTTCCTCTGGAGAAATAATAAATCTGATGAGTGTCGATGCAGACAGAATAATGATCTCTGTTAGTGAGTACATTTATATTTGTAACTTCTGTAAAATATAATCAATTCATCTGCCACGTAGTCTACTCATGGTTCTTATTATCCTGTCCTATACAATTTACACTTGCAGTAATTTTACTTTACCAAGAAATGGGCAATGCAATTTTTGCTGGTTTGGGCGTCATCGTACTCTTCTTCCCGTTGAACGGAATACTCATGACGCAGCTGTATCGGTTTTCTGTGAGTGAATACTTATAAATGAATAATTACCGGTCTGAGCATTATATATTTATATATTCCATTTGTAATATGAATTTGTATATTTTCAAATAGGATACTGAATTGAAATGGAAAGACGATCGAGTGAGGATTCTGACGGAAATACTGAACGGAATTAAAGTAAGGAATCAATGGACTTCTGAATATGAGTGTGAATGCGTTTCAAATTATTCAGGTTTTAAAAATGTACGCTTGGGAGACTTCTTTTCTGTCAAAGGTTACTAGAATAAGAAATAAAGAGATGAGCTACATTATCAAAGGATCATTTTCATTTGCAATTATTAATGTCATTTGGGAAATTTTACCATTTCTGGTTGTGTTGGTAACTTTCATAACCTTCATTTACATGGACGGAACAAACGTTATCACTGCGGAACGAGTTTTTGTGTCTTTGAGCTTGTTTAATATGTTGAGGTATGCGGTTATAATGTTACCATGGTGCTTAACAGAATCTATTTCTGTATGATTACATATTTTTTAGAAATATGTGAATATTTTTTAGGCTTTTGTATCTCTAAAGCGAATCGGGGACTATCTTGTAGAAGAGAAGTTGGAGAAGAACGAGAGCCACAATTTCCACGATCCAATTGAAAGTAATTATTATAAATTATTTAAGCAAGGTTTAAAGTTTTAAATTTCTAGTTAAAATGAAATACAGCGTATTTGCTTATCTCAAATTCTTGAAATAAAAAGAATTTTAGACATGCAAAACTTTAGGCAAAAAATGTATGTTCGTAGATCAGTCCGTAATTCCTTGCCAATCCCTCTTCGGGGACCAAGTTTCTCGTCTGTTTTATCGTGAGAAGAGGTTCTGAGTTCAGTTGTAATATGTGCATTTTGTAGAACATGTGAGAAGTTGTTTAAATCATCTAATTATAATTTATATACATGTCCGCATGTTAAAGGTCCTTTTTGATTGGTCATCTGTCTATTCCATTTCAATGATGTATATCGTTCCATACTCTCAAAAAAATAGAAAACATTAAAATTGTATTGTAAAATGAATATTAAACAAGTCGAAAATAATCCAAAAGAAATTTATTCACAATGGTATTTTTTTAACAAATTAATCAATCAATACTAATAATTATTATTTATTTGAATTGTCGTACATAAAAACAAGTTTGGATAAACAAAACGAATGATTATGGATATTGTTATTGTCAATTTGAAACAAAGTCTATTTTCAAGTTTTGGAGAATTTATTTTCGCAGACCAATATATAAAAAAATCATTTGATTTTGTTTTAGGTTTTTCCTGAGAAAATTTGTAATTATAAATAAGAAATAACAGATTTTTTATATATATTTAATATTTATAAATACTGATTAGAATTTTGTGTCACTACACTATCAAGAAGAAACTAAATGATGTAATTATCACGTAGATTTACACATAATCTGGAACGCCATACTTCGGTTGGATTTTTGAAATAAGGATACGAGAAGTAAAGAAGACAATGACAAAGATGTTAGGAGAAGCTGAAGTAACTAAATGAAGAATTATTGTCAAGATTTATCGATAAAGAAAGCTTATTGAATGAAAGGTTTTTAACAATCTTCTATGAAGGGATGAGAAAGAAAATGTTTTAACACCGAATCATTTCATCTAAGCAGATTTTTTAGAAACAGATAATGTTGAGTCTCAGATTATAAACTTTTCGGACTGAAAAGACGATAGAAGCAAATAAAATAATTATCCGAACAAACTAATAATAATTATCAAAAAATTAATAATTACAAAAAACTATTTAGCGAAAATATTAAATTACACTATTTTTATTATTCAAATAAATTAAAGTCTCTTCATATTATTTATTTTCAATGAAATATTCGATCTCTAAAATGGCTTCAGTCATTAATAAGGATGGTAGAATGACTGATTGTACTTCAATGTTACAGCTCACAGCTAGTGACACTATGATAAATAAAGAAAGTTCGAAAACATTAATGATTTTTACCATCAAAATAATAATAAATATCGATTAAACAATCCTCAGTAATGTTAAGCCTCTCTTTATGGGCAAAGAATCGTTAAGCGTCTAACATTGAGATAAGTTAAGCCATCAATGACGTTGCGCAAAATCCTAATAAATAATAAAAATGTACAATTGTTACAAAGTCAAAAGAAAGAAAAAAATTTTATATAGTTCGTCGTCTACAAAATAAAAAGTTAAAACATTATCAATCAGATTTTAACACAAATCTAACAATTCATACGTCCGGATTAATCATTCCTAAATCGAACGTGACTTGATGGAAATATTTCATTCGGGATGGCGACTAAAACGATTTCGATAGTGATAAAAGTTAACAAATAAATTCAAATGTTTTGATAAGTTCAATAGCTTGACATTCCTGCAGTAAGGTATTGCCGATGAGAGAATATGCCTTCTGTTCACTATTGAAGAATAACAATCAAGTCATCAGCTTATTCAACAGTTCCCAGTCAAGTTGTCCATTGGAGTTCACGCTAGGATCGCCAATAGATGTGGACTTCTTAACAACCTTGAACTGTTGTGCTGCTTTTCACGTCGAGGACGGAGATTCCGAAGCCTGTCCCCCTACGATTAAATTATTTATTAAATTAGAGTCTAGCATCAGGTTGGAACTCGCTGTTTTGGGTTTGTTTGTGCGATTCTCTTGGACTTATTATGGTTAGAAATACCAATTCCCAAGAAAAATGAACGTCAATTGAATGCACATATCTGTTAAGATTTCATACGGAAATGTCAAATTAATTTAAATGATAGAGAACATGAAGTCAAATATCTAGGGTAAGGAAGGGATCCCACTAAATTTACAGAGAATAATAGTTATGATAGTTACAATGTGTGGAACATCATAAATGGTTTTAATTATCTCAGTGTTAGGCACTTAACGATTTTACAAACGCAGAGGTTTAACATCACTGAGGATTGTTAAATCGATATTTTTTATTTTGAGCATAAAAATCATCAGTGCCTTCAAACTTTCTTTTCTTTCTTATCATAGCATTATTATCTGTGAGCTGTAACATTGTAGTACACCGTGATTAGTTATTGTGTCCTCGTTATTATTGATTGTAGCTGTAGTGCACCAACTACTTCGCACACCACTGTGTCCCATATTAATGTGCATTTTTGTTTGTGTATATGAGTACGTGATTTTTGTTTTTTTTTTTGCGTATCAGTTTGGGAATTGTTGTGATATCTCAATTCCAAGTGATAGGAATGCATTTGATTCTGTCTTTCTTTTGGTTTATGTACAGAGCCTGAGTCGATGGGGTTTTGTGTGTGTATAGTTGTTCTCGTTCATTGTATGTGATTTGCTTGTGAATATACTTTTTTTATTTTTTTTAAACTCGCCATCTCCCAAGAAAGAAACTATGATTTTCAGACGTAAACACCGTATGATTCAAATTTTAGCATAATCTCAAGTATTCGAACTTTCAATCGTATCAAAAGAAAATTACCAATAAATTTCTACGCCAAGATGGGACAAAATACAAGATATGATAAACCAAAACATTGATAAAAATCAAATGATATCTTGGGAAGGAAAGTCTTATAAACTTCTTCCCGAAAGTCTAGTGCCGAATCAACAAGAATCGGACAATCAAATATTTAAGCTTGATCCCTAAAAATCTACAAGCAAGTCGAAACAGGTGATTATTCGACTTAAAAAATTTAATTAAACAAGACAGAAACGCAGTTTCAGAATGTCATCCAAAAACCGAATATTAATCTACATTCTATTAGCAATAAGTTATTACTCGATCGATATCAAAGATAGTTTAAGAACCTGAACATAAAATCTCTAACAAAAATAGGAAGCCAAATTAGAAACAACAGTATTAAACAAGAGTCACCAAAAAGAAGGTATAAATGAGTCCTGAAGCAATAACTGCATATTTGCAAAGCCATGTGCGACTTATGGGCCCAGTCAGGCCAGTGGCAAGAACAAGCAGAACAGTGAAAGAATATTCTCATAATCTAATGGCATCCACTAAACAATGAACACAGGAATAACAGCCAGATTTAAATTTCAAGAAAGAAACATTATTCAAAAATACTATTAGAAATACTGATCTAAAAAAATCAATAGAAATAATCGAGTGATAAAACATTATAAAATATTTACCGTGTCTTCAAACTTGGATGTATTTTGACGATTTTTAAATAAATGCTTTTTTGTGATGAGGTTATTTATTTTTATTTTTTGCTTTTACAGATTCTTGTTTGATTTTTGACTGTTAGTAAATATTCGATTTAATCCAACTAGGTCTTATTCATTGGATTAGGTCGATTTGATATTGTTCATTTTTCTTTTATCGTAAGTAAAAATAGTTGGTCCATTGGTTTCCCAGGATCACCATTACGGTGATCAGGATTACGGTAGCCATTTTAGAGATTTCATTGACAATAAATAATACTAAGAGACAAACCATTTTTTACGTATTCTTTTGACAATTTTGATATTTTGTAATAATGATAATAATTTTGTTTAGTGTCTTTTAAAATAATTATAAAGACAACTTATTTATTTCAATAATTTACAAGTGGAAGGTCAATGTCGATGAAGTAATTTCCCGATTGTCGTCAGTGTAGTTCTTCAAACAGATGAGATTATCGTTTAAGATTTTCGCTTCGGTAGGTTGACAAAATCACTTTTAAGAGAATATAAATCGCAAAAGATCGAAATTTTCTTGAAGCAACTCGAATAGTCGGTTGAGCTGAATAAGACACGATGTGGGTTTTGGAGGGTGGTATTTATGGATGAAGTTGTGGATCTCATAGAACGATATTTGTTTTCCATTCCATTTTAACGATCGATAACATATCCAATGATCAAGAACCTTACTCGATCGAATCATTTGCGAGTGCTCACTAATCCAGGTTTTGAGATGACAATTCCACCGAATCTTAAAAGCTACTTTACGCAAAATACAAATGAATCGAATTGCTGCTCTTATTCCTGCTCATGTAAAACGTGCTGCCAAAATCTCGGCCACTCTGAGCGCTTCTTGCCGATTCTGAGCGTCTTCCATTCGAATTAAACACTTAATTAATGTACATAATTTAATTCGACTTCACAGCAACAACACAATTTTCAAGCGAACATTCCTTCGGATTTCTCATTGATCATTTGAATATATTTCATTAATTCTGATTATTCTCAACCAAAATTTACCCATGTCAATGCCACTTAGTTTTTTTGAGCGTCATGATCGATATACATAACTGAAATAGTTTAGAAGCATTAACGACCTAAGAACATTAATAAAAATTACAATTTTATTATTTAAACAAACAGTACACAATAGAACTCAGAACCTCTTCTCAAGTATGGAGGGACCCAAATGCCGGCCCATCCAAGAGGGTATTGGCAAGGAAGCGGTCAAATCTGCAAACACAGGTTTCGTACGAAATCAAATCTTTCTCATTTATTGTAAAATTTTATCAAAGAACTTTTTGGTTTTAATTTCAATTTCCAATTTGATTTTATGTTTTGCAACGTCCGCTCGGCAATTTGCTTTGACGATTTGTAAAATAACGGACACACTGGATCTTTAAATATTTTGAGACTTCATTTAGCTGATAAAATCTTAACCCAAAGGTTTAACTATTTAACGGAAGTCGGCGATAAAATATTTGTTTGTTTGTTTCAACTTTGGTTACTGTTGACGAACTGCTGAGAACCACGAGTCGCACCCTTGTTTCATAACAGTACTCTGGCGACCATGGCATTATGACACAGGTCAATAGAAAGACATGCATTTGAGGAAATTTAATCGTTGATCGACTTTATTGAAGTTTCGACTAAGGATAAGAATGTGGCTTGCGTACAGCCTGAATAATGCGAACACTTCTAGATGATGAATGTATTTTACTGCCATCGACAGTACAACCACTGAACCACCAGACCTTCACTCCTCATCGCTTGATGAAGTTCCTGAATTCATCTGACAATGTCATTTTCAGATGAAGTTGCTACAGAACAAAATTTTGTATATAGGTCAACGTAATCCAGAAATGAGGTATTTTCGATAAATATTCGCAACGATATTTCATTTCAATTATTATTTATTTATTTTTCAAATTCAAGTTCTTCCAGTTGGTCCATGGAGAGGGAGGTCAAACGTTCATATTTTTACATTGTATTTATCTCTAACTAGACTCACCGAATTATTATTGACTCTTTTCTTGTTAATCAAGAGGATTGTAAACAACCGACACATTGCATCGAAAGGAGAGTCGATTTTGCTTTACCTACTGATGGTTGAAAATAAGATTATTGATATATTTTGTTCTGTGAATTGCTCCAAAACTCTTGTTTGGTGTCTGAACATTGTCAGTTGTTCTTGTAGAGTCTACGGATGTCATAATGATATGTAGGTCAGGGAGGCGTATTCAAAACCTTTTAGTTAAATCTATTTCAGATAATATGTAAAGAGATATAACAGTTGATGTTGGAAATATATGACTTCGATGTTTATTTGATGAAGAAGAGTTGAGATTCACTGTGATGACATCTATATACACATCGTCTTTCAGTTGATATTACATTTGTAAAGAAGTTTCAGCCTTACTGTTTGTCGCACGCTCTAAGAACATGTATTCTCTTCCAAATAGAGCATTAAAAGATATTTTATTGCCACATATAAATCATAATTATAAAGGTTACTAAATGAATTATCAAGTGTTTTGGAATTTTGTTTCTGATAATACATCCTTATTAGTACCTGTTGTACAAGAGCGTAGATCAACATTCTCTGATGACTCGGTAGTGGAAATAATTGAAGGATACTTCTCGTGGAAGAGAGACGACAAAATTATTTTAAACAAGTTGCTTCTTTTACGTATCTTTATATCAATAAAGATTATCTCCAGAATAAATATAGAAATTGCCAAAGGAAGACTGGTGGCGATAGTTGGAAAAGTGGGAACTGGGAAATCCTCTTTGATTTCAGCGATATTGGGTGAGATGCACACCATCAGTGGTTCAGTAAAGATAAGGGTTCGATGATCGTGTTCATGGGATGGACACGGATTTGATGAAATTACTTTGATTCAGGGTAAAATAGCCTATGTCTCTCAAGAAGCGTGGATTCAAAACAAATCTCTCAAAGATAATATTTTATTTACCAAGAAATATGATGAAGAAGTGTATAAGAAGGTAATAAAGTCGTGCGCTCTTGAAAGAGATCTTGATCAATTACCGGGAAGAGACGAGACAGAGATCGGAGAAAGAGGAATCAATTTGAGTGGCGGACAAAAACAGAGA
>MQRK01236328.1:0-19882 GCA_001938485.1 Girardia tigrina
TAATAAAAAAAGCAAATATGAATATTTATATGTATTTTTATCTATATCGGTTTAAGATTTATGAAATAAATAGTTTCTCAAAAAAAATAAATTTGTTTAAATATTAGATTTAAACATTAATTGTTGTGGTATAATAAAAGTTTTAATGTCTGATATTAATAATTCTGACGAGTTACCAAGAACCACTAATAAGTACTAAACGCTGTTTTCTCTCTATCACACTATGTAAGACTTATGTTATAATATCCTGCAACGAAATCAATTGTACTAAAGTTTTTCGCTTTTCCCAAAGTATCAGAAAATTTCTGTGCGTCAGGAATTGGAAATGATGGAACTTTTGTCTTTTGATTTAGTCTCCGGTAATCTACGGCAAGTCGAATTTCTTCGTCCTTTTTGGCACAATCACTATAGGAGCGTTCCACTCTGATAGACTTGGTTGAATAATATTTTTCTGTAGCAACTATTCAACAAATTCATTCACTTTTTTCTTGGAGCGCCACCGGAATTCTCCTTGTTTGCTCCTGTATCTGGCCATTATCTTTAAGCTCTATTTTATGCTCAGATTTCCGCGCCAAGCCTATATCATATTTAGACCAACTAAATACGTCTTTGAATTCTTTCACTAAACTAATAATATTGTCTCTATTGCTATCATTCACACATCTAAATTGGGATAAGAGATACAAAATTTCAGGCGCTTCTCACGTAACGGCAGCTGCTACAGTCTGGGTCTCATAGGGCGCATACTGCTTCCGACTCCTCAAACAGTGCCCTTTCAGTTTAACTGATTTGTCGAGACTGTTGTGTCTACATTCACCTTCGAAACGAATGGAACGAAAATTGTTCCACTATTAATATTGAGATCGATCTTAATCCCAAGACTCTTCATACTTTGTATCCCAAGAATTATATCCGGGCTCAATCCATCCACAACAAAGAAATTACAACTTTTCCCTTTAGCACCCAATTCAACTATCAGGGACACTTCCGCTCATACAGGCACTGTAAATCCATCTGTACACTTGATTTTTCTGGATGAACGTCTGGTTTTCAATATTTTATCTGAATCTTGCAACTCCATTAGCATGTATTTGCTGATAGCATTCACTTCGACTCCGTTGGTTAATAAGATCTTTATACTGTTCCCATTGATCCGACCGTAACACATTGGTTTCTTCTGATCTTTTACTTTATAACTGCTCTTCTTTACTCGAAGATTATTCTGTTCCTTTTGTTTCGGAACTGTTTCTTTCACCGCTCTGGCATACGACTTCTTTGCATTTGAAATAAGAAAAATGCTCGGTTCTTCCGTGCCTGTTCCCGTTTCTTTTTCACTTTCATTACTGGATATAATGGCAGACTCGAACACATGGACTGATTTACGTTTTCAGTTTAGACAAAACTTATCTATTTGCTCCTTTTTGTAGCATTTTTTGCATAATCGAGACTTTTTACAGTCTCTCAAAATGTGACTGCTGCTCCCATAATTCCAGCATCCATTTGTTTCTTTGACAGAATTTCTCGTTCTATTATCGCCTTTCCACTAACTCGATTGTCTTTCTTGCTACAGCGTTTTTTCCGTTTCCTGCAATAAGGTAATACGTTTGTTCAGTTCTGAAACTTCATCCCTGAGCATTCGAATTTCATCATTCTCGGCCAGCACATTTACTGTTGCAGAAATCTAAGTTACACATTCTTTTTTTATCATCTCGAATGCTTCATCCAAAGTTTTAGGCTGCAACACTTTTAGTGTCTTTTGAGTTCTGTCATTCATTAAACCATTTATAAAAACTTGAAGAGTTTTGGCTCTCTTTCTTCGGAGGTCAACTCCGTTAATTCTTTAAAACAACGAATTCTTACTTCTTTCATAAACTCCTTCGTTAACTGACCATCCTTCTGTCGAATTCCGAATAGTTTTCGAAATATCTGACTTTTTTCGTGCATACAACTTCAAAAAAGTTTCCTTGAGCCATTCGAAACTCTTTTGGTTTTGGGTGTAACCCCACTGCGACTTCAAAAAACACTGAACATCTTCCTCCAAGTATTCCATGAAGAATTCAGCTTGTGTTTCCTCCGATATTTAAGTTTCCGCATAAATATATCCATGCATTTCAAAAATTGGACAGCATCGTCCCCTTCTTCGAATGTTTTCGAAGTTTTGGTGGAGTGCTTTTTCAGAATTCTGTTCAAAATTACTTCCAGTAATTTCGACTGGTGATCTCCACTATCGGTTTTTATCCTGCTCATGATGCCACTGTTGTAAAAGCGAATATCTAAATAACAAAATATATTTGAATTACAATTTACAATAATGATTATTAAAACAGCACACACATTAAAATACATTAATATTTACATAATTATTCCACAAGAACTATGAAAAAATGTTTTAGTATATGAATACGCAGAAGAAGTTTACACGATGAAAATGAATTTTTCTATTGATCAATTGAATTGATCAACAAATAATTTATTCTGTGTATAAACGACAGTTTTAACAGTATATGGGTGGTTTTGTGACAAGAAATAGAGACAGGTATAGAGCAGGATTGTACATGGATCACATATACCAAATGCTCACGAAAAATGGTATTACATTACGTAGAAAAAATCAGGGCTGCGGAGTCGGAGTCGTAAAACTCGATATCGACTGCGACTCCGGCCAATTTTCTTTAATTGCTTAACCGTAAACTTTTTGAAAATTATTTTATTTAGAGTTATTGTGAATTAAGAAATGTTGATGTGTGCGAAGAGTAAGATGATGAAGAGATCTATGACATAATTAACCTATGAGATAATTACTGACAGTATGATGAGAGTTGTAGTGTGTGATGTGTATGTTGAGTATGCATGTGAATTTGTTAATGTGTATGTTGAGTATGCGTGTGAATTCACCAATTGGAAAGCTTCAGAAGTCGTATAATAGTATTGTTACGTATTTCCCCAGATGACGTGATACAATAACTATAAATGGACGGGGTTGTGTGTTTTGAAATACAAATTGTAATATCGTTGAATTATTTAATTATTGATTATAGCGACAGAACTAACAGTTATCATTAATTATCACGTTCTATTTATTAAAATTTTAACAATTTTATTTGAAAAGAAAAATTTTATTTCAAAAATTAACAATTGTATTTCATAAATAAACAAAAATATTTCAAAAATTAACAATTGTTCTTCAAAAATTAACAATTGTATTTCAAAAAATATTTCCAAAGTTACGCAGATGGCTATAATTGCAAGAACTCCCAAAAGTGATGCAATTTTTAAAAGACACGCAGGTAAAGGTGCAATTATTGATCAAGCAACACGGTCGGGTAGTACATATGCAATGACACATCGATTACTCGAATTAAGGAGCTACTTTGTTGATATGACAAATCCAAAATTTGCATTACCAGAAGGCCAATGGTTAGAAATTTCGAAGATAGAAATTGTGCTGCGTCATCCATACCATGTGACTAAAATATTACAAGCTGAGGAAAAAAACTCGTGGAAAATTCCTTAAGAAATGGAAAAATTTATAAAAAATTTAAAAAGTGAGACAGAAATAAAAAAATCTATAAAAATTCATTCGAAGTTTTATTTTATTAAATCGTAGCAATACATATTTAACATAGATTTAAATCCGTAACATAAACGACAGTTTATTAAAACAAGACCATTTAATTAATTGTATTTTGTTAATCAAATTGATGGAATGATGGTTTTTTAAATTAATTTCACAGAAGCACGACAATAATATTTCCTACTTATTTAACACTACGCAAGTAAACATTTATATTTCAACATAAAAAAATAGTTACAGTTAATCGTGAAATACAATTTCAGGCAGATGGCCACCATAAAACCCTGGCTAAGTGCTGTTATTTATCTGATATTTTGAATACCGTTTTCGCATAAATGTGGCTGTTTTTTTTTACAAATAAGGAGTCGTATTTCCTTTTTGAGACATTCGACTTTTTAAAGCTTCTTTGCATACACATTTTCCTTTATATAGGTCTAAAGAAAAGGCCCATCAGTGTTATATCTGTTACGTTCGTGATTCTGAACTCCCCAATAATGCCGCCACCCAACACGTCAGGAGCCTTTGGGAGAAGATAAAGTGGATATAGTCTAGCTCGACTATAAACCAGCGGTGTTAAGTAGACCCCAAAACATGTAAGGCAGCAACAGAAATTGAGGAGTCCATTATCCCCTTTGGTTCGTCAAGGAAATTTTCTAGTTAATCGTGAGCGAATATAACCTTAAACGAATATAACCAAGATAATAAAATGCAATCGAATTTAATAAATATAATAATATAATGTCTGCATAATTAGCTCGTTAAATATAATTGCGATACGAGGTTTCATGAGTGGAACATAGTTGTAAATAAAGATGAAGTTACTGTTCGGACAAGATCTTAGGGAGACGGTGCAGGCAGACCATAGAATGCATAGGGACACGTGGGCTGATCGTCATTTATCTCGTTGAGATATCTTTGTCTGGCGTAAAGTAATAAAATCGAATTTTAGGAATTGAGTCAACAAAGTTATAATCAAACTTGTATACAATTGAACGCGAATATAAAATATAACATGTAAAGATATATGTATCTATATAAATATGCAAATGTAAAATATAATTTGAATATCACAGAGATTAAGAACCTCCGGCAGCGACGTAGGGTGCCCGTAGCATGCAAGGGGCACGCTGGCAGTCCGACGTTTGTTTTCGTGGGATTCTCTTTGTCTTTCAGCAGTAATGTAGAGTGAAATATAAATCCTAATTCGAATTAAAGTCATGCCCTCTAGAAGCTCAGCCACCATTCGGGTCATCCTCGATATTGGTCAAGAACCCGAAGGCGCTCTAATGTTTACACAACTGGTTGATGTAAGCAAAGGAGACGCTTCTGCTCCCCAAGTGTAGTGAGTATCTATGTAGAGAAGTAGTGAAAATTAGAGTTGTCGTTAACTCTAAGAAAACGGATGGGGGCTAAGAGCCAACGAAAATGTTGTTTTGAAGGGGAGCACGACCTATCGCACGATTTTGTTGGCCAATGTTGATCACCAAATCGTGTAATCACACCGTTTGAAAACTTTGACTGCAGGGACATCATTGTTTCAAATGATGTAGGGTAGGTCGAACCCCCTTGTTAAAAAACATGTCCTCATCAATTTTATCAAAGACCGGTCACATTTCTGGTGAAAAATTTCTGGTAAAATTTCACGATACAACACTATTAACAGTTAGTGAATTTCTGGTTGAATTTTCAAAAAAATACTGCCAATCATTCTACCAGCCCGAAAATGAACGCCAAACCGTTACTTACGGTGAAGGCATTGGTTTATCAAGTATCACCTGTGAATTTTCAGCTCGCGAAATCCGTTTTAAAACGACTTTATTTCTACAAACATTAGAAAGTGGAATAGTAATTTATTAAACAGAGGAACAATCAAATGATAACACATGCGGCTAAATGTATGTAGTGTGGAGGCAGTATGATCAAAGCAGGGAGTAGGCCTATTTTGTACCACCGTTTTAGTCCCAGTCCATTTTGGTAACACTCTTTTGGTCCCAGCCATTTTGGCTTCGCCGTTTTTGTACCATCTTTTGTAGTATACGACGTAATTATTCAAAATATAATAAGATATACTACTACTATATTTAAAAAAAAAACAAGTTTATGTGAAATTTGTAAATTTTATTTCAAAAAATGATCAATAAATCAAAAATAATTTTGAAAATTATTTTGTAATCCTTTGTAGAAGGGAAATTACTATTAGATTTTTTAATCAATTTATTATTTTATTTTTTTTATGGAATAAAAATAAAAAAATAGGTATGCTTTTTACTATTACTTATTGTTACGTAGATTTTTTAATTATTAATAAAAAAAATAGAAAAGAAAAAAACATTTTTAATTTATTTACTACTACATAATTAAAAAAAAACATTTTATTAATAAATAAATTTTTATAATTGTTATGCCAAATTTGTGTAATTGCCGAATTCACTATATATATGAAAATTTTTCATATTAATAAGAAAGTTTCACAATTAAAAGTGAAAGATTACGTATTTAATATGAAAAAATATCAATTAAAAATGAAAAATATGTATTTAATATGAAAAATTCTGTAATAAATATGAAAAAATGTCAATTTAGTATGAAAAAATATAAATTAAATATGAAAGAAATCTTCATTTATTATGCAAAATAGAGTCCAAAGTTAAAATTTTAAAGTTATAGTTATTTAAAATTCTTCCTTCGTGGTAAGCTGAATGGCAAATGTATATTGTTAAAACTTGTTTTCATATTTGAATATTTTAAATACATATTTTTTTCAATTAAATAATTTTTTTAAAAAATTGCCGAGTTCGTGAATTATGTAAGTCGGTTGCCTTTTTCGTGAATTCGGCAAACATATTGCAGAATTCGTGAATTCAATTACAAAAATTCTGCATAACAGATCACACTTACTACTTCTAAAAATTTTATAAATAAATTTATCAAGGACCAAAACGGCAGTATCAAAACGGTTTGTTTGATCAAAGCGTGAACGAAATAGTAAAAGACGGAATGGACTGAATAAATCCCCGGGTAAACTCATTTGAAAAGTCCAGTCTTCTGTTGAAATCTCTTGGGATTACAAAGTCCCTGTAGGCCTGAAATGTTTAAGTCCGTCAAGTTGAAAATGTTAATTTTCATTAATTTGAAGATTTTCCAACACCCAATCACCAAATCCCCAGAACTCCTCATAGTCCGTTAGCTTGATTTCATGAGGCTTGATCTTATCTATGACGAGATTACCACCTTCTAGAAAATCGACTGTTTTCTTTGGGGTAAGTACCTGGCAATATATAGTAATTGTACGAAAAAAACGATTTTGATAATTTACCTACAGGGTTTGTTATAAAGAACATTTTATCCTCATCCCAAATGTATTGATAAGATAAAAGCACATAATTATATAATTGAATATTTCAATAATAATATTTATTACAAAATAGCGATAACAAAAATTCGTCAATTTTGCAGATGTTTTTGAAAATCCAAAATTGTACGATGTTTTTCTGTTTATATTTATCAGTGTTTACAAATTAATTATTATATATAAATAAATAAAATCAAATAAACAGATTAATCTGTAAATTATAATTATTATTTTCAATAGATTCATGTTATTCTATATTTTATTATATTATATTTTTTTCATTTTTCTCATTTGCGACAGTTATTATTTCGACAAGAGAAAAAATAGGAAAAAATCAAATTATTTTCCAAAACAAATAATTATAATTAATTATCTCATATTTATAAATTTATCAATTATTAATTTTCGGTTTCTTTTCTTTTAAATCTGATAAACAACAGAAAAATAAACAAAATTCCGTTGTTTATAAATTTTAAAATGTCAAAAAAATCGTAATTTTGTCCCACGGATAAATAAAATCGAGTTTTTTCTTTTCATATTTTTGAGTAAATTATTTAAATGTTACAATTTATTATTAAAAAATATTAATTTCAGAAAATAATCAAAACAAAGTGTTTGTTGTTCTTTCAATTTATTTGTTAATATTTTGCTTAAAATGTTGTGATTATTTTTTATATTTCTCATTCTTTCACTCTCTTTTTTCCTTCTGTCACTCTCACTCTCACTCCTCATTAAAAACCAATATTTGGGTAATATATTTTTATTTAATAATATTTCTTATTAATAATTATACAAAAAAAGCCTTTATAGAACTGTTTCTATTTTTCAAAAAAAATTAAAAAATACAATAAATAATTAGAACTTTAGAAAAAATGATATTCAAACAAAATTACACAATCTAATGAATAAATATTTTTTTTATTTATCATTAATAAAATAAAAATAATTTTTATTATTATTATTAATATTATTTTTTCTATTCCTCACTCTCACTTCTTTTTTTTCTGTTTCACTCTCTCTCTCTCTCTTTCACATCGAAAGCAATAAACGAATAGTTGTAAAACAGAATATTTTTATTTATAATTAATTATTTATTTATCTTAAAAAAAGAAACTTTTTATTATCATTACTATTAATAATAATAATGTTTATTTTCCACTCTTGCATTCTTCTTTTTTACTTTCTCTCTTACTCTCTTTCGTCATTAAAAGTAACAAATCAATGTTTGGGTTATATATTTTTATTGGATAATAATTTTTATTATTAAATAAATAAATCATAAGAAAAAAATATCTAAATAAAAAAATCATGATTTATTTAACAAATATTATTTTTTTATTATAAATAAAGAAATAATTTTTATTAATATAATTAATATTTTTTTCCTCACTCTCACTCCCTTTTTCTTTCTCACTCTCTTTTTTTACTCATTGAAAGCAACAAACGAATGTTTGTGAAACACAATTATTATTATTATTTTTATTAATAATTAATTATTCATTTATCTTAAAAAAAAAGAAAAATTTTATTATCATTACTATTAATAATAATAATAGTAATAATAATAGTCATTTTTACTTTCCCTCTTTCACTCTTTTTCCTTACTCTTTCTCATTTTCTTTCCTCGTTCAAAGCAACAAACCAATGTTTGTGCTACACATTTTTTTTATTTATTAATAATGTTAAAAATTAATTATAAAAAATTCACAATATAAATTATATCAAATATTTCAAACAAAAAATTTCAATAAATAAATAGAACAATAAAACTTAAATGATTTATTTATTTATTATTTATTTACTCATTTATCAAAAGTATTTTTCATTCTCTTTCTCGCACATTATATTTCTTTTATCATTAAAACAAAACAACAAACCAATGTTTACGTAACAGATTTTTATTTAAAAAAATATATTTTTAATTAATAATTATTAAAAAAGAATCTCAATTAAATAAATAGAAAAAACATAATATCAAATAAAAAACAATTCAATAAATAAATAAAAAAATTAGAAACGAAATAACAAAAACCATATCCAAACAAACTTACATGATTTCTTTATTTATTTATTAATTATTTATTTATTTATGATAAATAAAACAAGAAAATTATTATTATTATTATTTAATAAAATAATAATATTTTTTTTTCAAAAAAAAGATTATTTTCCAATTCAATATTTGTTGTCTGTAAACAGAGTCTACGATATTAATTAGCATTTTGAATTACAAAAAAAAAATAATAATTTTATTTTTTTTTGTTTAGATATTTTGTTAGTAAATTTTTGTTTTTATTGATGCCGTTGATTCGTTATAGAGTGTATATATGTTCAAAAGAGATTGATATAGAAAAAAAAACAAAACAACAACAGATTTACTAATAAACACCGACGATGGTTTGTGTGGATATTTATATATGTATATAAATGGATGTATTAATATGTATGGATGGATGTACACATATTATCAATTGATTGTAACAGGGCCGCGCACGCCCGCCGTAATTAGTCTGTCGAAAGCTCCATAATTATTTGCTCTGTCATGCCAAACATATCGATCGAGTCAACACTAAATAAATCTAGCTTTTCCAATGTTTATTTGTTGTGTTTCTCTCTTGAAAAAAAATACACATCCATTCCAAACTTAATATCGTTTTGATATGTCAATAAAAATACTCGCGTTTCTGGTTTGTTATTTAACTCTGTCTGTCTGTTTGTTTGTTTGTTTGTTTGTTTGTCAGTCTTTCTCAGTGTGTCTGGAGTAAGTATCTGAGTGTGTATGTGTGTATGTTTAGAGTCAAATATGTTTATCAGTTTATAAACATAACAAACACACCGACACCATAACACAAAGACGGCTGAAAAACACACGACCCCGATACACACATACACACCGATACAAACAATTATATGCAATGTGCCCTAGCGATTGTTTTGGCTGGAGTACAAGCGCGTTTTTTTTATTAAAACTTATGTTTATTAGTAAGACTAAATAAATTCGCTATCTTTATGTATTTATGTTTTGATTGTGATTCTACATTTATTTTTAGTTATTTAATGAGTCAAACAAAGTTAATGAGTTTGCAGTTTTGTTTATATAAACTGGTCGACACAACAAAGCCAAATTGGCATGCCTTTATACTGAATAAATGAAACTTATTTATGCATTAATGTTTGTAGTTTGATTCGCGGTGAGTTTAATTTTGTTGATTAATTTATTATTATTATTATTTTTATTTTTTTGTTTCTTTTCGAATTTTATAATTATATATATATATATTTTTTGTATAAAAATATAATAATTATTATTTATTTATATATTTATTTGAAAAAAATTGTTTTTTTTTTAATTTTTTTTGTTAGCATATTTTTTTGGAAAGGTTTTTATTTGATTTTATGAAAATATTTATAATTTTTTATTCATTATTTTTTATATTATTAATTTTACTTTAAAATGAAATATCATACTGAAAATTGTTTATTTATTACGCAATTATTATATTATATTATTTATTTTAATTTAAAACGAAATATTTAATACTTGTATCAATTAATTATTCATTTTTTGTTGAAAAAGGTTTTTATTTAATTATATTAAAATATTAATATTTTATTATGTTATAATCATATAATATTAATTATTTTTCTTTTAAATGAAATATAATACTTGTATTAATTAATTATTTTATTTTTATTGAAACTTGTTTTATATTACTTATTTTATTATATTATTTATGGTACTTTAAAATTAAATATAATCCTTGAATTATTTATTTATCTATTGAAAGGTTTTTTCTTTCATCATATCTAAATATTTCTTTAATTTTTTATCATTATTGCGTAATCATTATATTGTATTATTTATTTTGATTAAAAACAAAACATAATATTTGTATTAAATAATTATTCATTTTTTTAAAAGGTTTTTCTTTAATTATATTACAGTATTATCATTTTATTATGTAACAATAGTATAATATTAATTTTTTTTTAAATACTAGTATTAAATTATAATTTTTTATTATTTATTTATTTTGGAAAATTTTTTTTCAATCGAGTGAAAGAGATGAAAGAAAGAGAAAAAGAAAGAGAATAAAGAAGAATTTTTGCTTACTTTTAAAACAGCTATTTTTTTATTTAATTTGACAACAAAATCAACGGACAAAAAAATAATAATAAAACACTACTTCAAAATGTTCTTTCAGAAGATTTTTAAATGTTTATCTAGTTAATTTTAGATATTGACCTAAGATATAGTAAAATAACGAGTTAGAAACGATTTTTTTTGTCATTATGACGGCGTCAGTTTGGTTTAAGTGAAAAATGTTTACTCTTTGTAGACAATCGTTTATTTGATTGGTTTATTATCAACTTATTTACTAGTGTTGATTTTGTAATTTATTAATATTTTTAAAATTTTAATTTTTTTTTCAATTCAATAATTTTCGAATTCATTATTTAACGTAATTTTTTCTGTAATTTAATTAAATTATTTAATTAAATATTTAATTAAATTTATAGAGAGAAATTTTCAGACTAACGAAACAGTAGCAACAACAAACAAACAAAAGAAAAAGACAACAACAACAATTAAAAACAAAAAAAGCAATCAACAACAACAACAACAATTCCTTTTTATTCAGATTGGAATCGAAAAATTATCGTCGAAAATGTCATCTCCGAAATCAGAGAATCATGTAAGTTTCTTTTTGCGTTAATTAGTCTGTTGTATGATTTTACGAGGGGGGTGAGGGCAGGAGGGTGGAGAGGGAAGTCTCTAACATTTATAACTGCATCGCTTCAGTTGTTCAGGGGGATGACTAATTATTTAGAGAATATTTTCACTTTGATATTTGTTTATTGAAAAAATGGGAATTATGATATTTCATTCCACAAAAATCCGTATTTTAAGCAACCCGGCCGATTATTTATTATTTCTGCTTCTGTTTCAGCTATTACAGATAAATAAATGTTGGCTGGATGAATAAGAGACGGCTGTTTGTTTCTTGCTGCGGTTTCTAGACGGGAGAGGATAATTTAATCCTAATCCTTATAAATAAAAGTCAGTTTCAATTTTGTTTACCAAATGTTGATTATTTAAATTATCATTTCCACTGGTTTTTTCTTATTATTTTTTTCGGGATTATTTTTCAATTTTTTCTTTTTTTCTTTTTTAATAATAATAATAATAATAATTATTATGAAATAATATTTTAATATATTTTATTCCCTTTTATCGGTATTTCAAATAATTAATTATTGATTTCATTAATTTTTTTTGAAAAAAATAATAAAAATAAATAATTAAACCCCATGCTGTGATATATATTTTTTTTTACAAAAAAATACAGTTGAATGATTTAAATAATAAAAATAATAATATATATAATTTTTGTTCGTTTTTTTTCAATCGAAAATTTAATCAGAATTTTTATTAATTTTAAAATTTTAATTGAAAAAATATATCATATAACAAAAAAAACAATATTTAAATAAATGAATTATTTTTTTTCTAATAATGGATATTTAATATTTTTTGATTAATTTTATATTTACGTTTAGTATAAATTATTTATTTTTTTATGAAATAATATTAATTACAGTAATCAAAATAAAAATAAATTATAATATTTAGATTATCGATTTTATTTCATTTCGTTTTCTTTTCGAAATATTAGAAATCACAATTAGTAAAGTTCATTTTCATTTATGAAAAATAAATTATTAATAATATATAATATTAAATATAATATTAATATGTAATATTAAACCAAATTCATTAGAAAAAACAAGCATATCATTAATAATTATAATTTTATCAAAATTAAAAAAAATAAGTGTTAAGATCATTGTAAATCAAAAGAAATTAAATCAAAATTTAGCAATAAATTATATTTACTGTAAAAAATATAAATATCGTACTTTACAAATATAACTTTCTTTTTCTATTAAATACTTTAACAATTTTTAATTAATTTTTAATTTTTTGTGTAATTATTTAATAATGATTTTGTAATTTTCAATTTGTTAATTATTTTTCCAATTTTCAATTTTTTTAAAGAAATTTTAGTGTTTTATTTGAAGAAAAGAAAAAAAATATTATAACTGACTGTATTTTTCAAAATAAATAAATATCAAATAAATTATTAGGAAAATTTTATTTTTATTATGGAGCCAGAAAAATAATTAAGATCAATTAAAGATTTTCTTTATTTTTATTATTAAAAATAAAATTTTTTTTCCAACAAAAAATTTACCTACAATTAACCGCATTGAGAAATGAAAAGTAATTTAATATTATTAATAATAATAATATTATAAAAATATTATCATCTGGGAAAATTTATCAGTCTCCATGTGTCTGTTTTTTTTTCAATTTACTAAGTTTTATATTTTTTTGTAGAAAACTTGAAACTTATTTTTATAAATATAACATAATTATCAAAATATAATGAGAATCAAAAGAAGATATTATTTTATATTATATTTTTATATTTCAAGGAAAGAAATATTTCCACAATCTTCAGTAACTTTCACCCAACGACAAGAAGAAAAACTTTATAAAAGAATGTAAAAAAATAAGAAAAGAAAACAGATTATTTAGATTATTTTAATATTTTTCATTTGCAACAAATCTCAGCGCCAATTTTTTGTTTTAACTCTTAATTGTTTATTAAATTGTTGCAATGGTTTATACAAAGGTGACATCTAGCAATAACAGTTTTAAGATTATTTATGGAACTTAGATTTTGTTTAATTGAAACAAGGTGTTATACAAAACTTGTTATACAAATACATTAACCGTTTGTTTAATTATTTTGTCTTTAGATAATCTAAGCTTAATTGTTATGTAATATAACCATTAAGGTTTCCATTGTTAGTAAACTTGTCGGTTTGACAGTTACGACATTTGCGACAATTACGGGGGTCACCGGTTACGGCCTTATTAATCTTTCTGTCCCTTAATTACTTTACCAAAATTCATTAAATCTCTCGAAAGAGAATCATTAAGTAATCTTTCAGTCTAAGATTGTGACCCCATGATGTCACATTTGATACCAGTTTTCACCTTATCAATTTACGATTATGTACTTCAAATATGTCAAAATTTATGAGTTTTTTTTCAATTTTGATATGAAAAAATTGTTTATTTTAAGTTTTTCTAAATGGATTTTTTTCATAAACAAAGAACAATTATTAAATGATATTTTCGATTTGGACAAAATTGTAAAATATTTGCTTTATATAAATAAAATGTTAATTTTATATTTTTAAAATTATTTTAATAATAATTGTTAAGAGTAAAAAGATTACTTTTGAAATTTTTCTACAATTTTTAATATTATCGTTTTAATTTGAAAATAATACCATTTTATTCGTAATGCTACAATATCTTGTTGATTTGGATATATTGCCTCAAGAGTCTTGAACTATTCTTTTATCCTATATGACTTCCTATCTATAAAATAAAAAAAATACAAAATCTAAAAATAATGTATCCGCAAACATAAAAAAGAAAATAAGAAATTAACAGAAAAAATTTAATAACTCATTCTTTAATCATTTAAAATCATTTTTTTATAAATTCAATCTCTTAAAACAAAAGTTTAATTGCACTAGTTGTATTTTATTTCATTCTTATTCTTATAAAAATCTTTTTTCAACGAAATCCGCTACTCGTCATTCTAAATCGATAAAATAATGACCATTTAATTTAGCATTATTTAAACAAATCATCCAACAATTTTTGCGAATTATCAAAAGATAGATGTTATAAAAAATTATTTCAATGAAATTTAATTTTATTCAAAAATTTAAACTTCAAATTTAATAAATTAATTGAACATTAGAATTAAATGAGACACTCCTAAAACTGTATACATATAATATAATAAACAACAATAAAAAATATTTTTCATAATAAAAAAAATAAATAATATTTTCGATTAACAACCAAAAAATTCTTGATAAAATGTCTACTTAATATGGATTAAATATTAATATTATTTATTTTATATAATTTTAATCATAATAATAGTAGTAACAAAATTCCTTTAAGATAGTCACTAAAGGCGAATTAAAATATTTTTTCTGAAATAAAGATTATAATATGATGCAATTAAGGAGAAAAGGTTTACATTACCAGTGGTTATTCTGTCTCCAAAGATAAATATATAGATTTCAGAAAATTTAAAAGATAGCGAAATGAAACTTTAAATTCAAGTTTAATAGAAGTGTTTTAAACAATTTATTCAAAATGATCGCCTCCCGCGTGCACGACGGCTTCCAGACGTTTCCTAAACGCAGCATAGGATTTCATCAGAAAAGTCTCTGGTAAATTCTTCCAGACCTTCGCAACGAAATTCCCTAAGATCTTGGCACTTATGTGACGAAAATAAAATTGAAAATAAATCAGAAACAAAAATAAACACACAGAATGGAAGAAAAGATTTTAATAAGCAACACAAGAATCTCTTAAAAAATATACTCAAAACGTAGCGACAGAATAATAATTTAACAGTTATTTTCTTCTTCGGTCAAAATAAATTTTGAGTACAACTGTCTTAATTGGTCTAAATGACCATGATGGTCCTTAATATCTTGGAATAGATAAAAGTTTGTACAGAAGGACTCGACTAAAACTGTTTATGTAAATATTGTAATATAATCCTGTAATTCGAAAATAACGAGCTCAATTTCCTAAATTCTGTTGTTTTCTAAATATGTATCGTCTGACGCAAGAAATCATTTTGTCTTTTCAATTTTTATGAATTATAATTTTTGAAATTAATTTGATTTATTATTAATTAAACTTAATTGTTATAATTTCTGATAGATTCTTTGTTTTTTTAAATAATAATTGAATCCAACATCTGCAAAGGTTTCCTTCTAGTTCACCCTGTCTTCTAAATATGTATTCCAATTACTTCTGTCTACTATTAAGATAGTTCTTTAAAATTGTGTAGATATGACAAATTGAGTTTGATCATCATGGATTATTTAATTAAGGAGTTATATTTGTAGGCCTTGAAGCAGTCTTACTAAACTTAAAACCTCTATCTAGTGAAATAAATATTTAATTTCTGGGTATAATTTAATTAGTATGCTTTAAATATCTAACTGAAAAATATTAAGTCATATTGAAGTTCAAAAAAGGTTTTCATCACAATGAATTTGTCAATGTGAAATAAATAATATTTTATTGTTATATAAAAATAATAATAACATGATTACTCGTAGTAATTTTTGAACAATTGTAAACAAAATTTTCGTCCTTGATCATCAATTCTTCTTGATAGATTAATGATCGTTTCATATGCAGTTATTTGAACAAGTAACATAATTATTATTCGAATAACTAAAAATTAATTAGTCGTTCGAGTTATGTGAAATACCCATATACATATTATTAAGACCTGTTACTTCGGTAACCTGTGTTAAGCCAGTCCGACATACATCCACGCGGTGTCTTGAGAAACTAGAGTCCGTCTCTAAGCTAAAATGTCCGAACCTTGTTTTACTAGTATGCCATCTAGTTAGTATGAGTTGCATGGCTTGCGTTCCACTACTAAAAAGGCTGATCTAATCCGATACTGATCGAGTCCATTTTAATATGATCTTTCTTATCTACATAACGTGCTGTTCTTGTGCACGCGTTATGTAGGGCTTCAAGTTTTCTGATGAGGCTCTCGTTTGTATGCCAGTTCTCCGAGTCATAGTATACGATAGGAAATATACAGCTTTCAATCAGTGCCTTTTTGCTTCATAGGGTAAGCATATTACTTTTGATTATCGGACCGAGTTCCCTTAGCCTGGTTCTCCCTTTCTTTATCCTTTCCTTGATGTCGTGCTCACGTACCTTTTGTGGTAAACTGGGAACCCAAATAGTTGAATTCAGTTACCCATTCTATTTGTATGTCATTGACATTCGCGGCTGTATGTATCCTTTGTCCATTCAAATTCATAATCTTAGTTTTTGAGACATTGATTTTCAGATCCATCGTAGTGAAAACACTGTTTAAGATATCAAGATTGCTGACCAGATTGTTGTAGGCAGGATCGATGAGATAGAGATCGTCAGCGTAAGTTAAAAAATTTTGCTCAGTTGTCTCACCATCGTATTGGAGTCGTGATCCACCTTTAATTCCATGGTCTGCTGTTATTTTGAGTGCCCTATCAAATAGGACCACAGACAGCGATGATTGTTGTATGTCTTTCTGAAATTCGACATACTAGTATACGATCACTTTTCGTTATTGTCTCGATGTTATGATTATCCGACTTTCTGATCATTAAGAGCATACGCCTCAATACCATTTAAAGAGATGGGAGGCCCACCAAAAAGGCAAAGTTATTCTGAGCTGGATTGTGGAAACGCGTAATAGCGGTACCTGTAATCATTTGAGCTCTTGCGTGCTTTGCTTGCTTGTACAATGATACACCGACTCAGACTCCTGAAAAGATGTTATGAGTTATTTGTTCCGCATGTTACTCGTTTTGAGCACACCAGAGGGAGGAGACCTATCAATATAAAACCCTATACGTGTAATTCACAAAACAATATTTAAAATATTCCTCGCAATAAATATATATTTAATAAATTATATATTTAATTTTATATATTTAATAATTATATATTTAATATTCTAATAAATAATAGGTCTCTCATATCAAGGAACGTATTTACTACGTTACTCATTGTATTAAACAACTGAAGCAGACAATGTCAAAACGTAAATAACGTTTTAAAATATTTTTTTCAATTTTAAAAGTTTTCTTTTGTCGGTAGTAATCTTAAAAATCAAATTATTGAATGTTCAATGTTGTAGGAAGGTCTTTTTTAAATATTCAATAAGGATTTGTCTTCTAAGTTTTCCTCCTGCATAGCTAAAATGAGTGCCCTAAAATAAATAAAATATATTTTTTATTATCTTCATAGAAATGTAATAAATATTAATAATTAAATTTATATTCTTAGTAATTGTAAATAAAAGTTAATATTGAACATCATTCAAAAATTTAGTTTGATTTTTATAATTTCATATTGTTTTTATTTTTTTAAAATATAAATAATTATTAAAAAATACAAACTATTATTTTATATATTTTTGCACGATAAAGTACGCTTTTAATAGATAAAGGAACCCAAGAAATTATTCCAAGGGAGCGAAAAAACCCAGTGCCACGACACTATTCAATTAGAATTTTTTTATATATTTTTTAAATTATATAAAAAAATAAATAATAATATTAAAGACACAATTACTTTAATGAATTTAGAAACACCCGATTATTTTTAGATCATCTTTTCATAAAAAGTCCGACCATTACCGGTAACCAAAATAAATCTCTATACATTCTTTTGAAAATACGTTCTCTTCTTCTTCAGCTGAATTAACTTTAATTATATTTCTTTCACTTTGAATAAATCGGAAGATTATTAGAAAGGAAAAAGCGTTTATTTTCTTCAAAAGTGTTCTAAAACTTAAAAAAAAAGTTGAAAATATAAAATTTGGCGTTTATAATTTATAACGAATATATATATATATATATATATATGTGTGTACAAATGAAATGATATTTCTAAAATAAAAACTATTTCATTCAAAGCTCAAAATATTATTTATCTGGTGTATATCAATCGTATTTTGTTTTCCATTTTATGTCCCATAAAATTAGGGAAATTAATATAACGAATTAGAATATATTCTTTCTTCTTTTATTTTGTTAATTAATGTTCAACGAAAATATTAAAATTGAATTAGATTTTTATTGAATTGTATTTTATAATGGTAAAAAAAGTTCTTTTTAATAATTTTATTTTATTTTAAAATTTGAAAAAAAATATTTTAATCATAAACAAAGTTTTTTATCAATTTTATTGGAATTTCGTATATTAAAATTATTTTTAAGAGATTTAAAATTTTTATCCCTTTCAACATTATTTACAAGTATCAAAATAACAATTGTGTATTCGATTGCATGAAAACACGCTAATTGCAAATACTCAATAAGCTGGTTGAGACTGCCGATTGAACATTGATTTTATTGCAATGTAACCTAAACAACAATGCTTCACACGACACTCTCTCTCAAGAACTATCAAAATACTTACACAGAATCTTGAAATTATCAATATTAACATCATATTTACTTTGTTTTCTATGATCTACAATATTACTCTTACTCTGTTTTTAACCATGTTCTTGAATTTGTTTAGCGATATGACGGGTAGTCTATTTAATGTATGCGACATCGCACCCATTACATTTATATTCATAATAAATATTAGAAAATATTGTTAAAAGTGCAATAGATTAATTACTGAACATAATTTGAATTTTAAAGTTTTTAGATCCTTCAGATACGGTCCAATTAAGCAGTATTTCGGAATATTATATTACTGTTTCCTTATGAACTTTTCAATAAAATTTTAGAATTACCATTCTGATTTAATAATGAACTTAGTTTATTTATGCTTTCTACCGATTTAGGAAAAGTTGAAGACAAGTACCAAAATCGATGTTTCTTTTATATTTCGGTTAGCAAAAACTTTTCGTTGAAGTATATTAGGTGTACAAGTATGAAATGCGGATTTCAGAAAACGGATTGTGCACAATGCAAAAAGTAGGTCAATGGTTAGGCAATGATGTCATAATATTGAGTAATTATGTAGTGTCTCATACGTAATTCATAAATTGATAAAGCGTTTTAATAATTGTTGTATTTCTGTGTTTAAGATGTCCAAATTTATGCCAAGCAGGGAGCATTCGCGGACGGTACTAATTTTTTGTTACCATCTAAAGAAAACTGCTGCTGAATCATACCGATTACTTTAAGAAGCTTATGGTGAATATGCCCCATTGCAAGATACATGTGAACGATGGTTTCGGCGCTTCCATGGTGGTGACTTTGATGTTGCAGATAAGGACCATGGGAAACCACGAAAAGGTTTC
>MQRK01236333.1:430-11234 GCA_001938485.1 Girardia tigrina
ATTTCGCGTTTTTCTTTTATTATATCATATATTGTTTGTTGATGGCATCAGTCAACCATTAATTATTTCATCATTTAATATTTGATTTGAACTGATAAATTGTGATAAAATTGTTTGATGTCGATGAGAGTGTCACTGGTGTTTTGTGGTGGTTCGGTTTCATCGATTTCCGATTCGTTAATTATCAAATCGTTTTCGCTGAAATAATTCATCGTTTTTGAAATTGACAGTGATATTCAGTTTGTCACTTGGTTTTATAGCAATCATCGCAAAACCATATGAACGCGATGATCATATGTTTATTTATATATATACTTGTATATTTTCAATTTAATTAATTTTTTAATAATTATTTTAATTTATTTTAATTAATTATTTTAATTAAATTATTTTATTTTTAACAAATGGGTTCAAAATGGAATCGCAACGCGACCAGAATCTATTTTATTGCCCACTTGAACAATTGCTAATTTGGGAATGAAATTCTTATTGCTAGTCTTTAACTCATCGATTTGTAATTTCAATTTTTCTCTTATTTTTTGAGACAAATCTTTGCCCGACAAAATTTTAACTTCAGTCATAATTTGAGAACGTTTAAATTCAATAAGTTTTGACAATTGTTTCTTTATTTTTTAACACAAAGTTTTAACAGATTATTATTATTTTTTAATAGAACCAGAAGACACTTTTAAATCGATCATAAAACATAAATTAACTTCAAAAAAACTGCCAATTGATTGCGATAAACAAAATTGTTAATTGTAATCACATAATCACTTTCCCCTAACACGCACACAAATCACACACAATTAACATATTTCTCTCCCTTTTTAACACACACCCTGGCACACACAACTCTGCCAGACCCAATTGGTCCATTCAAATCAAATGTGATTTTCAATCACAAAACAAAAAGAAATTTCAAATTTTTTTCGAATAAAAATGAATGTCGATTCTGACAATAAAAAAAATAATCGTTGAATTACGAAACCGAATCAGGAAATCAAATCACGAATTTTTCGGTTACGAAAATAGAATCATTCCTTTAATTAAAAAATCGTACAATCGATATTAGCGGCAAAAAAACCAAATTGGCGAGATTGAATCATCACAAAACCTTATGAACGTGATGATTCTATATATACATATATATATGTATATATATATATATATAACCATATATACTATATATTTAATTTAATTTTTTTTATTTAATTTAACGATTTAATTAAACTTATTTGCTTAATTTTTTAACATTTACTTTTAATTTAATTGTTTGTCAAACAACCGTTTTGCACTCATTCATATTGGAAAATCAAATCCAAAGCACCAAATCGCTGAAGAAACAATGTCGACATTCAATTATGATCCCATTTCTTTATTTATACAGCGAAGTATTCGTATTGAAACAAGTTAGTTCCAATTTTCCACACGTCAGATCACATTAATGCAATTACTATATCAATATTGTCTTTTTTGGTTTCATTAACAATTCCTCATTTGGATATAGTTTTGTACATAATATTTATTTTGTTAAATATGTTCAAATTATTCTAAAGAAACTTTAATTTAATAGCATAGGTCAATTATTTTAAAAGTCAGTGATCCGCATTTTTTGCCAAATCATTGATTCTGGTCCTTACGAGGACCATTTCTCGTTCTCTTAGATGAATAATGATTGCTCGAGATGCATAGTTTCCTCGAGTTTTCTCATTGTAGGAGACGTTGAATCTCTCCAACTGAAATTCTGAATCTCCGTGGGATATTCCTGTAGGATCATTGACATTTTCGTCAAATATTACTTCCCAAAATTTGGTCCTGATTTGGTTACCACACGGCTTGTATATGAACGCTTTTCCTCACATTTAGTTAAGAAAAAACGATTGATGTTATTATTTTAAAAATTTGTGCGGTGATTCCACTTTTCAACACTTCATTTAAATATTTAACATTTTCTTTTTTTAAACTTTTAAAAAATCACTAACATTGTTTAACAATAAATAGTTCATATTAATTACAAAATTCTTTTTTATTTCTTTATTAAGCATCACAGACTTTATTAAAGGTCATCACAAAAACGGATTTTTAATTTACATATTAAATCTTAAATTTGCTTATTTATTGTTAAATTACTCTTTTACAATTTTATTAAAACATAAAAATTAATTAATTTAATTAACTTCAGATACGTCTCAGATTTGGCCAATCATCCAAAAACTTTCTCCAATCAGTCATTCATTTATTAAACAAAATAATATAGAAGATTTAACGATAAAGAACTTGATAAAAATAGAACAACAATCAATATATATTTTTTAAATTAACAGTTGCCGATAATAAAAATTACAAGATTTATAAAGTTAAAAGTAGATATCTTAATTAATTGTATATGTAAGAGAGTGTTGTTGTTAATTTTTTAATTTTCAGAAATATGAATTTTGGTTTTTAAAAATTTTGAATTATAATCGAAATTAAAAAAAATCATAGAAAATAGAATTAAAAAAAAGAAAATTTGTTTAAATAACAAATTTAAACTGGTAGATTAATAAATTTTGCAAGTTTTTAATTTATTTTTGATTTAGAATGGAAGATAATTCCCAACTTAACAGTATATAGGGATGTTAATAAAAGATTTAAAGATGTTAATAATAATTTCAGACACGATAGAGAAAGATAAACTCTTTCAAGCTCTTTTAAATTCATTTTATGCCGAAACAAGGTGTCCATGCTTCCCCCGGCATCTTGAATTGACCAAATAGGTGTTATATATTATGAGTTTTTGAAATAATCTGAAACTATTCATTTTACCTCCTACAATTACTTAATGTAAAATGACCTCTGGGCGAAAAACGACCGGAAGGAGTGAAAAGACATGGTAAGCCATTTCTCATCAAGACAACACCACGTCATATGTTCATTCAACTGTTAAAAGACGGTAAGTTTGAAATCTTGCATCAGAAGTCAGATTAGCCAGATATTATTCCTTCTGATTTTCAAACTTAAAATTTCCTGAAGAGTAATTCAGTTCACCTGAATATATTTGAATTTAGATCGCTTCGAAAGAACCAAACATTTTCCCTCAAGAAATAAGTTTTTATTCCGAAACGTGGACGAAAGAACCTCTTTTTGAGCCGCTGATATGATTGGAATGATTGTATCGTTCATTTTGTTAATAATAATAACGCTGGAGAAGATTTTAAAACAATTGACCAAATCTGGAGCATATCTGCAGTTAATTAAGTTGGTTTGAATTAGTTTTAAACAAATTTATCTTAAATGTAGATTAAAATTAATTAAGAAATAATAAAAATAAATGTAAACAATGTAAATTTTTATTCTAAAGATGTTACTGATTTTTTTTCTAATGATAAAAAAATGTATAATATAGATATAGATGTTACTGTTTTAACGTAAGGGATGTACGCCGAATCTCGGCAAAAATTAAAATTATCGAATTAAAAAATAAAACGTTATAGAGTTAATTATACTTTTCTATATCTTATTTTGAAAATTAATTTACAAAAATTATCAAATATGAATGGAACAAGTGAGACAAGTGAGAATTTCAATGTCGAATTTTCGGATCGAGAAAATCCAACGAAAAAGAATAATAATCAAAATGAAAATATCACCGATCAAACGGAAACAATCGAAGAGTTAAGGGAGAAAATCGTTTCTTTCGAAGAATCGTCGAAAGTTCAAGCAGCAGAGAAAACGAAATTGAATGATGAATTGGAGAATTTGCAGAATGTCATTTCCCATCACAAATCGGAATGGCGATTGAAAGTCGATCATTTGGCGAAACTCGAGAGAGACGAAACGCAGTCCTCGTAAGGACTAAAGATGATGATTGGGAGCGAAACGCGGTTCCAAATGCTTTTACTTAATCAATAAGGAGTGGACAGGTCACAAAGATAAAGTTAATTTAAATGGTGATTTAATTTTAGCAGCAGCTACACAAATATAAATGTTCATGTTTTTGTTTTAATATTGAAAAATTATAACCACATTAAAAAAAGTGAAACGTTCATTTTATTTCTCAAACCGATTGCCCGTATACTTATAACTGAATTGTTTAACTACGTGATCACCACTGACATTTGAATAGATCATTAAATAATTGCAATAAAATTGAAAATAATCGATAATATAAGTAGGCCATTTAATTATATTTTAAAGAACAAAGAAATTTTTGAATAAAAAAATAATTAGTTTAAAATTGAAAACCGATGTGTGTAGACAAGTGGGTGTGTTTAGTTGTGTGTCAAATAGTGTGTGTGTATGTGAACATTCTGCTTTTAATGAGTGTGTGTGTGTGTGTATTCAAAAAGAATGTGTAATTAAAACAAACAAACTTTATCAATTTTAAATTGATAAATATATGCACCAAGAAATATTAATAATTTTTATTTACAATTAATTTGTGCTTTTTTTTATTCGGTTATTCGTTCTTAAAATCTTCAAACAATTTTAAGTCGAGTTTAATTGGTCTATTTTGACATAAAATTAAAAAATATAAGTTGTTTTTGTCCTGTCATAAAAATGATAAAAAAATTGTTAATCCGAATATCGTCTAAAAAGAAAACTAAAATATTGGAATAGATAAATAAGCTTAGGAAAGTAAATAAATATCCGAATCTAAATCCTTTTCTTCTTCGAAATTGACGAGCATCCGATGAACACTGGACAGTACCGGAGCAAGGGACCGGAGACAGGTTCTGATGTCCTCGAGGATCTAAATCAAGAAATTTCATTTACAGGGCCTTTATCTTTTTCTCGTATCGTTTACATTATGAGAGATAGAGAACATTGGTTGATAATTGGATCGTCGGTAATATTAATGATAATAAGAAAATGTTGAATAAACATTATCTAATGTTCCGTACGAAAGGATTAACTTTGCTCTCGTATTATTTTTGGCTGGTAAACAGTAAAAAAAATTAGAGTACAACCAATTTACAGACAATTTACACGTTATATTTTTAAAGAATAATCAAAAATATTAATAAATTAAATTCGAAAGTTTAAAATTTTTTTATTATCTACATTTCTCCGATCAAGTTATAACATCAATGCCATAAAAACAGTACATTTAATTTTTATTTATATATAATATAAAAGCCGAGAGCTTCATCTGCGTAATGCTCATTTAAACCATCAATCGAACATTTTGATTCATATAATTAAACAGTGTACGGTGAAGCAATAACACTCAGATTTCGAAACCCACTGATTAGATTCAAATATCCTAAAAGCTATGAGATATCAATTATTTGGTGACAGTTATTATTTGCCGATAAAATTAAATGAATTAAAATATCCATTTCCTTAATTATTATAATCAAAATTAAAATATTTTGTTTTTTAAATAAACCTTATCTTTGTTTTATTAAAAAATATATTATTAATAAATGATAAATATTAGATTCGAGATTTTCACTTGAGACATTTAAGTTTGAACTCAAATTAAAAATCATCATAATTCCAAAAATGTATTTCAATCATAAAATCTGTTCGCCTTTGTGAGTAAGAATAGTAACATAATAATGTTTGTTACAAACAGAAATAACTAAGATTAATTACGTAATAATTTTGAGTGATTGCCGATGAAAATGTTTGTGTAAAGTCAGTTGTGATGATACAATAAAATGGGTTACTTGTCTGATGTTGAATGTATGCTGAATGTATGTTGATAGTCATTATAACATCACTATTTTCCCCATTAAATAGTCGAAATTATGGATATTGTGTTATAATTAATAAATCTTAGAATCGGAATTAGTCATTTTATTTTAAATGGATAAGCCTTCATACAAATTATCGAGAAACATTTTTTTCTTTAAAAAACCCTTATTTATAATATATTTGTCTAAAATATTAGTTTGTATGTTTGTTTGTCAGTCACACTATGATATAAATGCAAAATGGTGTCGTAACTGAAGCGAATCTACGCGAAGATGTAGTTAATTTGGATAGCCCGCATCAAAACGGTTCTGTCGGTGCAATGCTTTCACTGAAAAACGCCGGGAAGCCGACAAAATCGACCAATTGTTAAATCAACACTGAATTTGAAATAATAAATTATAATCACGATTTTAAAATTAAAACAGAAACTTTCAAAGAAGAAAATTCAGCTCTTCCGTCATATATGACTGGTGTTTTTCTAGTATTAAATAGTTTGTGAGTACAATAATATTTTCGTTAATATTATTTCTACCACCGTATTCTCCCGAAAGTAAAACATATATTGTATTCAATTTTCCATCAAAAATTGACACTAGGTCTTATAATTGGGATAAACTCTATTTTGATATATTCTATAGTAAAGAAGTAAAAACTAATAATTCAGAAGAAAAACAGACTTAAACATGACTTAATATGTCATCAATTAAAAAACTGTTTCGCTGTACAATAAAAATGTATTTTCAGAAACCAAGTTTTCCTTCCTATTTTTTTAACGGTAAACATTATCCGTTCAACTTGAAAATGAACTGTTTCTTCTATGATTTAATTGTTTCTAATTTTTTCTATGAAACATATGAAAAAGAAAATGATTTTTTATAATAAAAAATCCTAAACATCCTCTAAAACTTTAATGTAGAAACTAGGATTTAACATATTTTTCTTACATAAAACATCTTCTTTTTAAAATATACGTACTTAAAGACGATGTATACTTTTGACTGTCGCTGAAAAAATGATTTTCCTCTTCGGCATATAAGAACACCCTTAGGTTTGATGCTACATTTCAATGATAAAAAGTTCTTATACGCCTGAATTTAAATGTATTGTTTTAGTTCCAAAGTGCAGAATTACCGTAAACTTGTGAAAGTATGTATAAAAATATCTTTGATGATTAAATCTTGGTTAATACAAACAAAATCTCATTAAATAAAATTAAAACATATATTTCACAATTTTTTTATTCAAATACAGTCACATCATCAACTTTAGGTACATTATCAAAACCAACCTGTCCAGGTCTTTCATCCCGGCATTTATTTACTTTGATGCCAACTATTTCTGCATCAGAGGTCTATATTTTCCATGCTATAATATATAACTGGGTAGACCTTATATCTATCGAGAATTTTAAATTAATGGATGAACCTTACTTTTAGATGGGCTTTACTTTCGGGAGAATACGGTAAATTGTATAGTAAAATCCAAAGATTTACGATTTGAAGTATAATTATCAATATTACATATTATGCAGCTGCCGAAAGTCTATGTACACTCGAATGTATTTTTACTTTCATTGTTTCCGTCAATCTCATAAAATCAGTTATACAAATTATTATTTGTAAACACATTTTAAATGATTATTTTCACGAAATTTGAAAAGTAGTACTTTTCAAAGCGAGGGCATTTTATAATACGAGTGAGCGTAGCGAACGAGTTTTATAAAATGTCTGAGTTTTGAAAATGTACTTTTTAAATGAGTGAATATAATTTTGTTTAATGTATTTGTAAATATAGTAATTTTGTAAATAAAGTACTTTTGATGTACTTTTAGTACTATATGTATTAAAATTATATTGATTAATTGATTAAAATGAAAAGATCTGCTAAGGATATTTTAGACAATTTAGTTCCTATTAAAAGCTCAAAGAGATACGAAGGTTGTTGGAATAAATTTATCGAATACACTGGAAGTGTTCCGTTAACGTTAATTGAGGATGTCTTTATACAATATTTTGATTATTTACGTAAAGAGAAGCAGTTTGCTTCTAGTACTTTATGGTCAGAATATTGAATGTTAAATTATAAGGTCCAAATGATGTATGACAAGAAGCTTCAAACTTTACCTCGTTTGATTATGCAATTGAAATCGTATGAAGCTGGATATAAAAGAAAAACCTCTTATAACATTTAAGTCAAAGCATCAAAAAGTTAGCCCATGCCATGCAAAGTAGTCCATACAGTGAAAAGTAATATTTGTTATATCTCTGCATGCATTGAAAAATTAACTTTTCAATGGATGCATTAAACAAAGGTTTATTGTACACTGTACACAACGAATTTTATACCCGTGTTCTCTTTGTATACATTAGTGTTTCTTTTAATCCAATAAGCTTTTGATATAGTACATTTTTAAGTAATCTATGATACTGAAAACCTATGAAGATAAAGGTGATGTTCCATAAAAAATCAAACTCCTTGATGACAAAGTATCATACTTACATTTTCCATGGTGTTTATTTGTTCATATAATAAGAGAAAGATATTTACAATTAAAAGTAATAAAAATAATAACCTCATCCTCCGATAAAGTATTATCCAAAGAAATTTTTTGTATAAAGTCACTTCTGTATGGTGCTGCCATAGATATAATCTAAAAAATAATAATTAATGATAATAGTAAAAATTTAATTTGATAATTATAAAAATATTTTTTTAACTGATAGGCGTTGCATTTTAACTCATGAAAATAGATTTATTATTAAATGGCACTAAATTTATTATTATTATTATTATTGCTATTATATTATTATATTATGGCTTAATATTAATAGGTTAGTAAATAAATAACCAATTGATCAGTAAAAAAACTTAGTCGAGAAGTAAAAAATGATATGTCAATAAAAAACGATTAAGAGTAGTAAAGAATTTATTTTGTCATTCCACAATGAAGGCTTTCTTTGCTTTTTCGGGCCTGTCGTGTTTTCTTTTTTGCCAAGAGGAACTTCTTTAGTTGCTGCGGGTAGTTTTCATTGTTTGAGACGCATTTCCATGTCAACAAAGTGCTTAAAGATGTAATCCTTCAGAAAGCTTGGCAATTACATTTTACCTTCATTCAATTGGTAACTTCTTCCATTCTCCATATGATAAAAAAAATTTTGAATTGCTCGAAAGTTGTAAAGCATTACTTTTAGTATTTCACTAAATCATTTTCATTTACTTTCTCCGTGACACCAGCCGGCATTTAGTACTCTCATCTTGGTACTTCATTTTTACCAATAATATTGATTTACCAATATTTACCAATATTTAAATCAATATTTAAGATTTAACCCATTGATAAAACTTAGTCCATAGTTTCAAAGGGTAACTCGTTAAAACGTCAAAAAAACGTCGAAAAAACATCGAAAAAAAACGTCGAAAAACGTCGAAAAAAAACAAATATAAAACGTTGAAATGTTAAAACATCGAAAAAATAGTTTTAATAAAACATTAAATGAAATGATGTGTTATTATATAGTGCTTAATTGAATAAATGAATAAATAAGTTAATGAAATTTCTAAATATACTTAAATTATTTTTTTGATCACCGAAAATGAAAATGAACTTACTCTATACGTATTTAGTATAATAATAAAAAAAAGTAAAATTCGAATAAGGTCGTGTTTTCAAAAATTCCTTATGTTGACGAATGGTGAAACCATTAGGAGAAAAAAGAAATATGTAGTTTTTAACGAAAAATAGCTTTTTTAATAGACCGAGTCAATAGAAATCCAGAAACATATATTTTGGAATTGGCTGGTTTTATTTATTATTAATAAATATTTTTCGACGTTTTTTTCGAAGTTTTTTTTATTACGTCATATTTTTTAGACGTTTTATTTTTCGGTGTTTTAACGCGTTACGGTTTCAAAGAGATAGTAGGTTCTGAGGCGAATATTTTGGCATTAATCTTAGTTGGATCACGTTCATTTTTTACCGATGAATTAGTTATTTATTTACTATCTCCTATTTTAGATTTTTTACGGAAGTTAAAGGATTAAGTTTTTTTGTCTGATCAATTGGTTATTTATTAACTAGCCTATTAATATTCAGCCAATTTAATTTTTAATTTACTGACCATTTGTGTTTATTTACATCCCTATTAAATCAAAGTCATTATATTATTATTATTATTGTTATTATTCTATTATATTATTATTATATTATTATTAGTGGTATGATTTTAGCATAATTTAAGTACTCAGTCAGACGTACAAAAATTGTCTCAAAAGTTATATATTCATATGTTTTAATTGAGATTTGAACAGATGAATCACGGTTACACAAAAGACGGTGCTCTCGAAAACAATTTATTAAATGTGACTCACACTAAAACGCATCACTGCATAAAATTATAAATTTGAAATTACACTCTTCTTTTATTCTTTATGAATGATTCTTTAACGTTTTCTTTATTTTTCATAGAATTGTTGTATCATTTTATCAAGTTATAATAATGATAATACCATTATAAGTCTTGAACATGTTTTGCCTTTCGGGTTTTGGTTAGATTTCGTTAATTACATTAATAAATAATTGATTAATGAATAATAATTAGTACATATAACAGAAAATTTAATTATAACATTTTTTAAAAATACGATCAAAGGACATATTTTAATGTTTTCTTAAATCATCAGTAGTCATTATAAATTTAATACATTTTAATAAACTTAATGTAACAACGAATCACAAATCTATTAAAATTTATTTTTCACTAACAAATACTTTTAAAATAGATATTATTTAAACAAATAATTATCTATATTTTTTCATGTTAAATATTTCATTTAAGAAATAAATTTAACATGTAACACTCCCCCCAGATTCTTCATCACAAGAATCTATATCTACCACATACTCGTTCAAATATTTCGGTTTTCGTCTTTCTCTTTTGGGTCTGTTGCTGCTTCCCGATTCACTTTGCTTAACACTCGGAGCTGATTCGTTGTTATTTTCTAACATGTAATCCGAGTAAGAGTTTCGCGGCAGGTCTGGTTGTCTTGGTCGAATATCTGCTATATGCCGTGGACCGCAAAAACCATCACAATTTATTAAGTACTTTCTTTGATCTAATTT
>MQRK01236333.1:31284-48095 GCA_001938485.1 Girardia tigrina
TTTATACCTAACCAAAAACGTGGGGCATAGAAATGATCGATTGTTACTAAAAAGCAGTAAAGAGGAAATAGCAGTTACTAATGCAGTAATTCAGAAATCCGCCCCACGTTTTTGGTTAGCTATAAAATTTCACACATGTCTAGAAAAAAATCATTTTCCTCTTTTTAGTGCATTGGTAATGCTTGAAAAACGTGGTTGTTTTTATAAAAATTTTTTTTTATTAATAATATTATTCTATTTATTTTTTTATTATTTATTTAATATTTATTATTTTTAGTCTTTCATTATCTATTTATATATTATTTATTTATTATTTACTATTACTTAAACCTAATATTATTCTTTATTTAACTTAATATCATTTATTATTTAGATTATTTTTTTCTCCACTATCGGAATTATTATCTTAATGATAAATTTGTCAAGATGATAATTTAAAATTAAAAATTAATTAATCAATATCTGATATTACAAAATATCAGAATTATTATGAATTCTTATACCGACGAAGATTTCGGACTGTGAAAGTGAATTTTATTATTTTATTTGTCATACAAACAAACGAACCAAATTTTGTTGAAACCATTATTGTCATTCGATTTTACGATAACATATTGATATAATACCTTATCCATCCTTTGTAACGAAGGTCGCTTCAGAAAATTCTTACATCATACATATATAGACAATCATATCACCACCCTAGACAAAAAACCCAACCTTATATACTTATAAATTATAAAATTGCCATCCTATAGTGAATACTCTCTCTATTGACATTAACTGCATTTTTCTCAAGAAATTTCCTCAATAACACCTCCAATTGAATACTACGGAAAAAACATATATAAAAAAATAAGACCCTCCGGAAGTATATCAGCAATTTAAATGATTCCAAACAACTATTAAAAGGAAAATAATTTCTTCACGATTTATTCTTAGTTATCTGCTATTTTTTCTTGTTATTTGTGATCACATTCTACGACCTTCATTTTCTCTTTCTGTATAATAATAATTAATTATATATTTGTTAAAAAGTATTAGGGTGAACCAAAAATCTTTCGTATTTTTTATTAAAAATTTAAACATAATTTTACAACAAATAAAAAACATTTAAGTTTCAAAGTAAAGGCCATTTGAATCTATAGATTGAACCCATCTATGGGCAAGTTGTGCGATCCCGCTGCGGCACCAATCCTTGTTCTTAGAAGCGAAGAACTGGTGACACCCGTTTTCGACCTCGGCCAGATTATTGAAGCTGCGACCACGAAGAAAGTGTGCCATAGAGCTGAAAAGGTGATAGTCGGATGGCGCAAGATCCGGACTATACACTGGGTGTGGAAGAAGTTCAAAGGCGTCGAGATTTTTGATTTTTTCCTTTGTTTGTTTGGCGGTGTGCGGTTTTGCATTGTCATGTTGTAGAAGAACTGGCTTTTGATTGATCAAAGCGGGGTATTTCTCGCCAAGTGCCGCATACATTCGATCAAGTTGGGCGCAATAAAGGTAAGCGTCGATGGTACGACCATTTGGAACCAGCTCGAAGTGAATCACGCCTTCGGAATTCCACCGAACACACAAAAGTGCCTTCCTTGAGAAACGATCTCGTTTCGCTACCCGTTTCGCCATTTGTCCGGGGTCAAACCATTGATTTTGATGGTCTGGATTACTGAAGTAAACCCACTTTTCATCGCAAGTTACAATTCAACGGGTGAAACGGTCATCGCGCGGATTTTCAAGCAATTTTTGACAAGTTTCGAAACGCTTTTCGGCTTGAATTTGTGTATATTCATGAGGCACTTCTCGACATCGTCTATTGGCCTTGCCATGAGCGTGAAGGTGTCGTACAATGAATGTTTGAGGAATATCGAGTTCGGCCGACAATCTGCAAGTATTGACGGATTTGTCTCGACGGCTTCACGAATTGCTCCGGAATCTACGGTGATAGGTCGGCCTGAACGTGCATTGTCTCCGAGGTCAATGTCGCCTTCGTTGAACCTTTTGAACCAATTTTGTGCAGTACGATTTGAGAACATATTATCGCCTTCAACTTCGCATATCTTCTTTGTTGCTGCAGTTGCGTTTAAGCCCTGTTTCCAGTAATGGCGTAAAAAAACACGAATTTCAAAATGTTCCATGATTTTTCTAAAAGACCATAAAAATTATATTAACGACTAATTAGAAGTTTTAATATATATTGTGATAGAGCAATTCAAGAGCTTTGAAAACATATAACACATGTATATAAAATGTCTTTATTTGGTAATAAGAAACAATTGAACAAAAAGACGTAGAAAATACGAAAAGACTTTTGGTTCACCCTAATATATATTTTTTATATTTATTATCTATTATTTATTATATTTATTAAGTTAAAGTGAAGTTGTTCTGTGGTGATTATATATACCACTACACTACGTTTAGCCTTAACAGTTAACATAAAACTTTAAATATAAAATTCGTATCTAAATTTAGCAAAATTTCTTACCCAGTGTTTCGTAAGTTAAATTACTTAAATCTCAATTTCCCAATTTATTAGCGAAATAATATTAAATGACTCATCATAATAATAATAAATAATTATTTATAAAATTAGTTTGGATTATTATTTATTAAAATTATATTTTAAATAGTTAATATTGAGACTGATTTGTCTTTTCATTTCAGGTGTTACATAATTTATAATAGTATGTGATCAATAGGGCCACTTTTTTACGCGTTCACGAAAAAAACACCACGAAATGGCGAAAAAAATTCGGAAAAGTATTATGAACATGAAAAATTGCTAAAAATGACTGAATTGTAAAAAATAAAAAGAACTTGTTACTTAATTATCAAACAATAATTTTAATTTGATGAATATTATTAAAAGTTAAATAAAAACCATAATCAATTTTCAAATTTGCACAATTAAATGAAGTGATCTTTAAATTTAACAAATGTAAAAAAATAATCCTTCAAATTACACCATTAAATGAAATTATTTTTAAAATACAAAGTAAATAAATTGATCCCTTAAATTACATAAGTTAATAAAATAATCCTTCAAATTAAACGAATATATAAAATAAATAATTTTTACTGATAAATTTTTAAAAAAATGGGAATTGTTTTTTAAAAATTAGAAGATTCTAATCATCAGGCGATTCTGATTGTAGTTGTTAAGCTCATATATGTTAAAATGATGATTACACAATCAATTGTGTAATTACTGTTTCACGCAAAAACGTTCAATAAAGTTGATGAGTCACTTAATTGGGCATTAATTGCTGGATTAACTGCTTTAATTATTAATACCTCGCACAAGACTGTTTCCCAATAATTTTTAAAATTGCTGCATAAAACTTTAAAATTATTTATTTCAACAGACGATTTACAATGTTTTTTATGTTCAGTAATATTACTACTACCACTTAGATATCCATGCTCTCGAACGCGTTTACAGAGATGACGGACTGTCTCTCTATTTTATGTGGCGTTGCACCCGTTACACTCAAATTTATACACAAGATCCGAGCATAAACTCAAAGGAGTTTTCGATTTATTACTGAACATATTCAGAATTTTATATGTTTTTAATACGATTTTGAAATTTGATATCCTTGATTGTGTAATCATTAAACATATATAAGCTTAACAGCTACAATCAGAATCGCCTGATGATGACGGATATTCCGTCGAAATAATTTTTGTTAAAGTGATTGATCAACAATGATTACGGTGTGAATGTTGATAATTCATATCAAATTTAAATTGAAATTATCAATATTTGATAAATGGCCGAGAACTTTACTCAACGGACTTCAATGACGATCTGTTTCTACAAAGAGCACGAGTTATGACAGCCGTAACAAGTACATTTGTGTTCAAAACTGCTTTTTATTGTATGATTTCCCTTTTAAGGAAATATTTTACTTCAAATATGACTGACAACATAATATTATCAATCTATTTTTAATTTTTTTATATATTTTACATTTTTCTTTCGTGTAATTTTTTATATTTGAATGATATTTAATTATTTTATGATTTATTAATAATACTAGGTGATCATGAAAAAACTGCTAAAATTAAACAAGTTTAAATTTTTAGTTATTTAATAGTACAAATCGCATGAATACATTTATTAAAATATCCATATTTTCTAATGTGTAAGTTGAGTGATTGTAGTATCGAAGAACATCTGTGAAGCAAAAGTTAATTTTATCATTTAATTTATTCGTGAATTATCAAGAACTTTGGAAGTACCCTAAGTTCTTGTCTATAAGCCGGACTCGTGTATAAACCGGTTTCTCAAAATTATATATATTCTAAAAAAAATTTTTTATCTTAGATAAGCCGGACTCATGGATAAGCCGTAAAGTTTTTCGATTTCGAAACAATTTGATGTTCACTTTGTGATCAAACAATTATCAGCTACTTTTGTAAGATTAACGCCGCGGCTTATAGACAAGAACTTAGGGTATAGCTAAAGTTGAAGAAGTCATAAAGTACCAAGTGTTTACTGTTGTGAAGAGCAAAGAAAGTTAAAGTATATATCACTATATACCTGAACTTCCCTTAACACAATATAAGAATAAATAAAAGACTATGTAATATATATAATTATGCGAATATATAATCACCAATTGCCATAGATTATCTTTTAAAATATGCGTGGTGCGTTAAATAGGTACCCGGCCTTGACAAAGAAAACGAATAAAATAATCAAGCTTAACGTATGTAGGCATCACTTTTCAACATAATGTCTATTTCAATACACACACTTCCGCCAACGAATAATCCATTCGGAAAACGCCTTTTAGAAAAATTGTGGGGGTATGGGGCGAAGAAATCCTCCACGGCAACCTTCAAATCGTATTTGGAAAATATCACCATGATGGTCCCACAGGTTCAAGTTGTTCTGACTGCACTCTAAGCGATTTCGCATCATTCCAACAGTCAAGAAGCGGGTTACGAATCTGAAGCACAGTTTTCTGATATCTATGGTTTTCAATTTGACTAGGGTTTTACGAAAACTGATGTTTAGCCTCCTTAACGGCGTTTTCATGGTTATTCGACGCTCTTCATGGATTATAATCTCTAATTTTTCATCAATTGTGAGAAGAAATTTCTTGTGGCCGACCTGATTTCTCTTGATCAAAAACAGAGGTGTGACCAACTTTTAACTCTCTGAACTAATATTTAACAGTGGTCAGAGATGAGGATTCATGTAGGTAAGTTGACTGAAAAAGATGGTAGATTTCACTGTACCTTTTCTACAAAACAAAAAACACTGTGATATTCGACGTCTAAAATCCTCGCACTGACTAAAATTCAAAATATCACAATAAAAAGTTTTATTCGTTGGATAAAATAACATTTATTTAATCACACAAAAAACTAAAATGTACTATTACATTTTTTTACCTTATGTCAAGCACTTATTGAACGCACTACGTATATTAATATGTCAAACCGAACAGAAAGTAATAAAAAATCAAGAAATTGATCACAGAAAGGAAAGAGTTTCTAGGAGAGAAATGTTTAATTATTATCAAGAGTAAATATTTTTTATGTTCAATGTAGCATAATTATTGTTTAGTGATTTATTACGTTTAATTATGTGTTAGTATAGAAATTAAAGGTGGACCAAATTTCTGAAAAGGTCTCTCAGAGACAATGATGTAGGATATATTACTAAAGTAATGTCGATTATTTATTATAAATTTTAGTATTTAAATTTATAAGTATTATATTATTATTATAAATCGTAATATTTACACTACTTTTTTCCACTTCGATGGTAACAATCGCTGAAAGTAAGGCTTTCAAGCGAAGACTGGAAAAGGCAGTGCAAGCATAAAAATAAATAAGTATATGTACTATTGATCAAATAAGTAATATAATTACAATCATAAATAAAAATAAAATTCGACACCCTGGCTGGGACTCAAAAATGAAGCTAATTAAGCTTGATATTACTGTTTATATATTATATAAAAGCCCAGAGTTTCATCTGCGTAACGCTCAATTACACACAGACACTTACATCCATACATACACTCATCAACACACTTACACACATGCAAACATTAAACGTCTAATATGAAATTACAAGCCAAAATAAGCAGCGTCTGCGGAACTGCTATGTATATGAATAATATGATAGAACGATTGCAGACTTTTAAAATAGTATCTAACACATACATATAAAATATATTTATTTTAGAATTATTATAATTTTAAAATTAAAAAAAACTTTCAAAGAAGAAAATTCAGCTCTTCCGTCATATATGACGGGTCTTTTTCTAGTATTAAATAATCGTATTGTATATATGATTTTTTAATGACACAATTTAGAATTTTGGAAAACCCATTATATTTAAAACAATAGATTCTTTCAATCATGTGTTATGCAAATTACGTTAGTACACATTTTGAACAACGTCAAAAATATCCAGTCTATTGTTTGTGATAATTTGGGATCAAAATTAATTACCTTTTGTTTGCAAAAAAATAACATCTTCCGTTTTAGTTTTCTATTATTCCTTGTTATTTAGTGACAAATCGATTGCTACCCATATAAAAATAATTGGAAACAATTTTACTTTGCAAAATAAAACGAATAAAACGTTATTTAAGGAACAGTCGTCGTCATTCTTGTGTACGACATATACCAATATTATTCTTAAAACCCTTAAATCATGAAAACAATGTTATTAAATTTGTCCCTCAAATGAAAATAATTGTGAAGATAAGAATACTTTGCAATAATTAGTCTTACACAAAACATATTTATTTTTCACATTTTGACAATAATGAAAAAATATTTGAGTTTTATTTAGTTTTCTTCTTTGTGATATATTTCATTCCATCTTGGATCATATTAAAGTTTAAACAGTCATTTCATAAATAATAAATATAGTTTATATAATAAACCTCTCCCGATTGTGACGGATAACTGTGTATTGCAAATAATACTCATCATTTGTGCACAATGTAGTGAATTATAGACTTTGTATCGAGTAGAAACAGTTCGGGCAGAAACAGTTTTACAAATACAAAGTTTTGTGATCCTCTAAGACGGCTTCGGATGCAAGAGTGCGAAGTTTCAATGCACGGGCACGTTTCGACTTCCCTCTGAGAAAGGACCAGTCTTGTTCCTCAGTTCCGTGATTCTGAAAACTTGAAAAAAACGTACTTAGTGCAACAGAAAAATGGGCAATGAAACACTTCCTTATCAGTTATATTTTCCTGTCAAAAACTCAGCACCAAACTAGAGATTACTCCTGGACTGTCCTCATCAGTTACACCGACAGACACTGGCCTATCAGGTTCCGCGATGAAGTTCAAAGGTCCAGTACGTCTTTCTGTTTCGTACAACTTGGATGTTCGTAGTACCATTATCTTGGATTCGATGATCAATTAATAAATGCTGTGGTAGTCATCCATCAGTTTTAAAACTTTTGTGGCAGTTCGCGATGGGACATATGAATGAACCACCATCTCTCTGTGTGTGACACATTCTTAATGTGTCTTGTGAGTTCCTTCTGCTCGGCAAATTCTTTAAAGCAAGAAGGGAATGTGCAAGCTAATGGTTTGATACGCGGTTGAAGCATTTTCGGATATTCTTTCTCGTGCTCGACTACCTCTTTCAATCGATCAGATATATTCCTTTGATCAGGTGTTTAAATTTATCATAATTGTTGAGAAACCCTCTTTCATTTAGACTTTCCCAGTATTCTACCAAATCTGCTGGATCTTTGATTATCCATAGTACTTCGCAAAAAATGCGCTCTCTCGTCAGTTGCTTTTAGAATGAATCTATTTTTATTAATTACAAATTTCTTTATATAACAATTTTAAAACCAAATTCTTTTCAAGATCATCTACCATCATCTACCTATCATCATTGCTCAAATTATCTTCTTGAAAGTTTTGGATAAATTACTTAATTTAAGTGGCTTTTTGTTCTTCAATATGATTAGTTTTCTATTTAGACTCGTGGATTTTAAACATTTTTAAATATTTACTTTAATTTACATTTGAAAAATGTTTCATGTAATTATATATTATTTACTTATAATTGTAAGTAGACGATGAAGCGAAAAGCACATACAACATCGGGCAATTATATATAAAAGAAATATATTTTTATTAAATTATCGAAAATTAATTCTAAAACATTCCTAATCCCCAAAAATATTTTTTAATTATCAAAGATCCTAAGTGATTTTTAGGATAATTTCCAAAGAAAAGGCTTTCTTATCTGCTTAATACCTCTGATTAGGTGTCTTGGGTTTATAAAACATTTGGAATGAATCTAGTTTTGGTAATTAAAAATTTCTTCTAAAAAGATAATTTTTTAAAAATTAGTTAAGTAACTAATTTTATTATTAGTAGTCTAACGACATCTTTAACAAATATTTATTTTAGGTGACGAAGCTTGTTAAAAGTTGCAATTTATTTGCAAACTGTCTCTATATTTTCTATAGTTTTGTCTTGAGTTATATATTGGAAATCCCTAAAATATTGTTTTGATTTGTGGAAAAAGATTTATTTTTTGCAAAAAGATCTGGTTTTATTTTAAATGAATTAAGGAGTTAAGAATAGAAAGGGTTAGATGCTATTAAATAATTTGCAGGTTAACCATTTAAATTTTAGCCTATGATATCTTTATCATAAAGTAAATGTTACTTAATAAATTTTTAATTTTTCTCGTTACGCTTTCAAATTTTGATGGATTTTTGATTGATAGTGTGTGAAGAATCAGGGCTGCGGAGTCGGAGTCGGACTACAAATGTTAAATTTTTATTCAGATATTAAAATTTCTTCCTCAGTGGCAAGCTGAATTGCAAACATATGTGTTTTAAAACATTTTTCATATTAAATACACATTTTTTTAACATTTAATACAATTTTCATATTAAATACACATTCTTTCATATTAAATTGATATTTTTTCATATTAAGTTGATATTTTGCATAATAAATACATTATTTTTAATATTAAATAAATAATATTTCATATTAAATGTTAATATGAATTTCATAATTGAATAAAAGTTTTTTTACAAAATTATCGAGTTCGTGAATTCGGCAGAACATGTATATATAAACCAAATTCAGGTAGAAATAGAAACTTTAAAAATTCTTTATATGTATAAAAACACAAAAGTTAAATCTATAAATACATCTTAATTTGTCTTACAACAAACACTCAATTTTGCTAATGTTTAAATTTGAAATAAAATTAGACATTTTTTTCATAAATTCAAAAAAAATAATAATGCAGTTGTATAACACTGATCAAACATGTTCATTGGTATTTGATATATAAAAGCAAAGCAAAAGAATCTCGTGATGAATCCTTTGCCAATGGAACCTTTTATATCGGCAGGTCGTTTATCAACACAACTACCACTTACTGTGGCAAAGGTCGTCGTAAATGAAAAAACGGAGACTGATTTCACTAATAACAGAAGCCTGAAACATAGTGCTTGTTCTAACTCGAAAAATATTCAATTACTCGACCAAACTATGCTTACAATAACAAAAGATAATAATGAGACTTATCATTCTGAGTGTATATGTGTATGCAGACAGAATTTAATACAAAAGATTATTGTTCTGGTCGTATGGGTCTGATTGTCAATATTTTGAGAATAAATTATTCATCATTGCTGCCGTATTGTAAAATTATTACCTCCTATGAGAACAATAGCAATTTGTTTTTCTTCATATTTGATTGTTATTGACTTACAAAAAACTTGATATAAAAACTTGATATTTTATGAATCAATATTTGATTAAAAAGTCTTAAAATGGAGTGATGGTGCGTAACGACCAGTTGCCATGTCAATGTCTTAGATCTAGAATTACAATCAGTCAACTGAAAGTGCATAATTCATGGCGAAACTTATATGGTTTAATACTTTTAGGAAATATCAGTTTCTTGTTGTATTTAATCGTGTACCATTGGGTTTGACTAAATAGTATACACTGTATTGTATTTATACGATGATCCGTGTTTTATAGACCTCAGATATTAGGTTTCGAGCAATATTAATTGTACAATTGAAAACTTGATCTTATAGATTGTAGTACTTGATCTTGTATTTATGAATATGTTATGTATTTTCTGAACAATTTTAAAGTTGATCAATTAGTGAACGAATAATTGTTGAGTGTATCATTCAAAAAGTTTTGTAAATGCCAAATTCGTCCAGGAATCATTAGTGAAGAGATTGAGCATTTCAAGACGTACAGACGCTAAATTTTTGCTCAAGTTCACTAACCACTATTCATTAGAGTATCCTTCAATTTGTACATATACATAAACCTTATATTAATAATTTAGATTTAACAGACATCTTTTAAATATTTCTTTCGAATAAAGAATAATACCCACCGCCCTAAAAACATTATTTTGAAGCAAAAATAATCCCCAGACTTTTTATTTAAACTATTTATCATAATTTGGTTACGGCTGTTGCTAGATTGAAAATTTCCATTAAACATCCAAAGACAATCAGTTCCTGATCAGAAAATTAGCGACGCTGATCCTAATCGTGTACAGTGTATGGATTGAGAAAATTTTAGACAAAAGAAGACAAAATGAATGGCGTCCAAAGTAAGGATTATTTGTTTGGAAAAAGTGACCGAAGAAGAACTTGGAATTATTTTAAAAAAGTATCTTAAGACTTAAATTTAGATAAATTATAATTGTGAGTAGCTTTTATGTCATTTTCATTATCCGAAATTTCAGAATTCATATTTATCGCAAAACTTTCATTATAAAAATAATACGCATATATAAATAAATTTCTCGTTAATCATTTCTCTCAAATTCCGTCTATTAAATTTTTCTCTCAAATTAATTTTTAAAAACTACCTTACAATTATAAAATTTTATCATAAAACTATAAAATTTTAATTTACAAAAAAACTCAATTTAAAACATTATTACTTAAAAATATTATAAATTTTAATTAGTTTATTATTTATTTTTATGAGGGGTTAATTTAAATTTGCAACTCACCAGAATAATTAATTATTTTTTTAATTTAAAAGGTAAAATATTTTAATGTTAATATGCTTATTAATAAATTTTGGTGTTAAAAAATGAATTATCATATTGATATTGCAACCACTTCTCACATGGCGACTAACGCTGCAATTGATCTAAGAAAGACTCCCAAAGCTATGCAGCTCTTCAATCACTTGATAAACTTCTGTATTAGCGGAAAATATCTAACCGCCAAGGACTCTATTTCCTCTATCTGGATGCATCCCAGACATTTCACTCGGTCAACCATGGGTTGTTGCTGAAAATGTTGGCGAAATACGGCCTGACCGAGTCAGCTGTTGGCCTTATATCTGAGATATATAGAGATAACAAGGTCACAGCTCAATGCTCTGGGACAACGGTGAGGGATATATGGATAAAAAGAGGAGTAAAACAGGGTTGCCCACTGCCAATGCACCTCTACCGTATATATACCAATTGCTTGTTGGAGTCAAACAGCAATCCATCACTGATGACAATTGACATGTTCTTCTTTAGAGTGCTAGCTTATACGGATGACCTAGTGCTAATCGGGAAAAGCAATACCGCCCTTCAACAATACTTTAATGTAATAATGGAGCAGCAAAGGATCTGGATCTCCGAATCAATGCCGGGAAAAGTTCCTACATAAGAACCCCGGTGGCTACGGTACCAATGAAGTCTCCTCTCACATCAGACGGAGATCCGATCCGGATAGTGAACAAGGAGAACCCTCAAAAATATCTGGGGAAGTCAAGATTTTTAGCGAATTATGAACAACAGATCAAAGCTATCGATCAGGCAGTATCTAACACTGCAACTGTGTCCAACTATGCTTTTCATTGGACAAAGAAAAACCATGCATATAGGTATTTCATCCACCCACAGATGATCTACCACCTCCGACAGAGTTACATAGGAATGGATCGCTTCAAAGACGAATACCAGGCTTCTACTGGTATTGACTCGGCCATTGGTCAGTACATAAAAAAGATCAATGACCTCCCCAGATGCTGCCTGAAAGAGTTCCTTGCTCTCAACAAAGATTTCGTAGGTCCGGATGCAACTCCGATTACCTGGGAATACTGTATCCAATCTACATTCTGCAATTGATGTATTCCGCTGACTGTAGGGTCCCACTCCTATTAAAACAGGATCTTGTTAAACAAACAAAGATCGAGGTTGAATGTCAGAACGTGACATTCGCCCAGGCCTTAAGAGTAGGACTCTTTGAGGGGGGTGAAAGAGTTATTCACCCTACCCTCTCAACAGTATGGACGAAGTTCTTTATTTGTAGGGACAAACTTCGTCATGATCTGCAAATTCACGTGGACACGATTTGTGATCAACATACTGGAGAATTCTCGGTACTAATAAAGTACGGTAGCAGATTCAAAGTGATCAATAAAGAAAAGCGAAAGCAATTCTGTTCTATTATTAGACAGAAGATCCAAGAAAGCTGCTACCGGAAAATATTGGCGTCTGAGAGGGGGAAAGTTCTATTTGACAACGTCCCATTGAACCGCATGATCGCGAAAGGCAGCTTCGCACCTGTGGTGACACGGTTCCTCCAGAAATATAGGCTGGGAATCCTTCCGACGAGGACCGTTGTCCATGCCGAGAATAGAACATGTCGGATGTGCTGGATGTCGGACGAAACGATCTCGAATGTCATGGTGGATTGCAATTCAATGAATTCCGACATTGTCATGCGACAAGACAAGATGGCAACATTCGTAGTGGATCTCATGAAGAAGAAGCTGCCGGCCACGCACAACATCATACCGGAATACACGTGGTCGGTGAACATTGATGGGATCAACGACATACTGAGACCTGACATCTCAGTGGTCGTTGGTACCGTCCCCATCATCATCATTGAGGTCAAATGTCCCTTCGACTCAGATATGAGTATTGACCTCAGGATGGGCGAGATCCAATGAAAGTACCAGCCGCTAATTGACAAACTGAAGAGCAAACATCGTGGGACATGGATGCCCTGTAATGGGGACTTCTTGGTGGCCATCGGCTACTCTATTACCGAAATTGACGAGATCCGGATCAGAGCTGCGGTGCAGAACATCAATGATTCAGCATTAATTCATCAATGATGATAAATTCTTATTTTTAAGCTTTTTTAATTATTTTACTATTAATATATAAGTCAATTGTTATTTATGTAAACATTTTTTTTAGTTTTATATAATTATTTTATTTTTGTTTGTTTTTAAAAAAAATCATTTTTAGCTTTTTTAAATTTTAAAACTTTAAGAATTATTTAATTTTTTTAAAATTTCGAATTAAAAAAATCTTAAATTATTAGGTAAAATGAAAATTTAATTAACTCCTCATAATAATGATTTGTAAACTTTGAAGAAATAATGAAACAACATATTTAGATAACCGAACATTAAATGATCTTTTAGAGAATTGTGAGAACAAAATGGTATAGACAAAAAAGATAAAAAGAAAAAAAAGATAAATTTATGAGATACAACAACAGCAATTGCCATTCCTATATACAATATGCAAAAAGTCGTACAAAACGAAGGAGTGGCTGACCAGGCACCTCTACCGGGATCATAAATTGGAGGAGACAGAAGAAATTGGAGAACCGACAATGACACCAGCGCAAACCAGTACAACCACAGAAGAAAGAGTCGTAGAAAACCTCAACATTTCAGGCAACCAGATTCAATCCGTGACGGACCCCCCGACTATCTCGACGGCGGTGGAAGAAGCGCCATCTGAAGAAACACATCTGACTTTTAGGATTGCAGATCTAACTGCAAGGGGGGACTTCAGATGTCCCTTTCGCGGCTATACGAAGTCCACGAATACAGCCAAAGGTATGCAGAACCATGGCTATACAACCCATGGGTGGTCTTTTCTCACAGGGAAGCCGAAAAGATCTCGGAGACCGAAACTATCCGACCCCGTAGGAGGCCTATCGGGAGGCTGCTAGTGATTCTTTAGTTTGGGTGGACCCTCTAAAGAGCCTAGAGGCTCAATACCATTCGAAAGAGATGGGAGGCCCACTATATAATTTACGTAAAAATGGTTAAACTTATTGATGTTCGAAAGGGTCAGTCAAATTATTATTACAAAAATGAAATTATATTTTGTGTACTTACTAGAGAAAGCAATTCTTCTTACTGCTGGTAGTCAATGTATTCTACCTTTAATCCATAGAATAAAATTGTGAAAGAATAGGATATGAAAGAATCAAAACACTTTTCTGAGTTTATGTCTGAGTTATTTTCAAGATCTTCAGACATCCTTTAATCTTAGGGTTTGATTTATATTTTATTGCAATTATTCAGAAAATGCGGTATATAACTCAAAAGGGACCTCCTCTAATCCCCCTATGACGCTTCCTAACGAAAACATGACCCCCTACCGCATCTTAGACCGTTACATAATTATTCTATATGAAATTTCTTACTTTCCATTCTATTGTAGTGTTTATAAGGATCATTTAGCTTACTTTAGTGTTTATTATTAATATTTTAACTTCACCACTTCTATAACTAATGCATACCACCAGACACAAAACATAATCAACTATTAAGACTGGCAATTATACACAACCATTAATTTTATTAATTCAAAACCCTTGATTTTATCGATTGCTTTTGTTTTTTAATTTCTTTTTTAAACTAAACCACGAAAACAGATATATACAATTAATTATTCTTATAAAATAACATTAATTCTCTACAGTATTCATAAGACAGAAAAAGGATATTAAAGAACGATTATTTAATTTAAAGAAAGTTTTAGTTTGGAATACAAAATGAGAGATTTGTAAGATCTTTAAGGAATTCACAAAGGTTGATATAAAAACTAGTAAATCAAAAAATTTTATATCTATTCTTTATGCGGGCAGAACTCTACTTGGCCAACAGAATTGTTTTCGTTATCTTTTGTAGAATGGAAAATTACTATTACATTTTTTAATCAATTTATTAAGTTATTAGTAACTATTTAAATCTTTTTTAGAAGGGAAAATTTAATACAAAAAATTTTTTAAAACTCCCTTTTGCAATTAAACAATTACTGATAACAATACATTTATTAAAAAATGTAATAGTAATTTTTGTTTCTACAAAAGATAACAAAAAAATTCTGTTGGCCAAGTAGTCCACATAAAGCGTGGATAAAAAAATTTTTTTTGATTTACTGGATCGATCAAATTTTCACATTTATTGTGATCGAAAATGAGTAAGTTTGCAAAGTTTGTAGAAAATCGATTGAGTAAGAAGCCTTCAGAAGTAGTTTTCTAAATTCCATGGATATATACATGGTGGGGCAAAAGGTATGATCAGTCTGTTTATTGTTTCAAATGATAGATATAAGTGATAAAAAGCAATTTTTTGAAAGAAATTTGAAATTAAAGTCTAGCTTCACATAACTATTACACATCAAAGTTTTACACAAGATTTTGGAATTTCGTCAGTATTATTATGGTGTCATTTGTAGAATTTTTTTAACAAAAAGTTTCAAATTAAAATTTTTCTTAAATATATAGTTTCTGTGATATTACATTAAACTTTAAATATTTAAAAAATCCATATCTTTACTAGCGAATTTTGAAAAATGAACAAATATAATATTGATCAACGAACATTTATGGTTTGAACTTATTTTAAAGTGGATTTTTAAGTAGACGAAGAAATTTAATTATTTAAGAAAAAGTTTGGATGGCATCACAATATAATGATAATAAATTAACCTCCATGATTAACAGATTCAATAATCTAAAACAAAGTACAACATAAAAAATACTTCAAAATTGTGTTCAGATGGGTGCAACACCACATACATTGGAGAGACTTCGCGTCAGCTCTGTAAGAGAATCCAAGAACAGTCGTAATGAAGGTGGAAGTAACATTATAGATCATAGAAGACATTGTAAAGGATACATAAACTTACAATACTTTAAAATTCTGTGCCCTCAATTTAAAAATTATTTGAAGATAGTGACATGTGAAGCGTAATATATATATATATATATATATATATGATATTTTGATCCTAAATTTAACGTTCAACTTTTTTTGGAGTTTTTAAGTGGAGTACTAATGGCGTATTGATTCCATAATCACTACTTGCACTATGTAAGTAACTTTAGTTTTTAAAAAAATCATTTCTTATGATTATTATTAGGTTCGTGATTGAAATCAGAATTCATAATTTTGCAAACTTTATTTATACTACAATTTTCATTATTGAAACAAATTTATGAGGAACTATTTCAATTTCATAATCCAGATCTAAAAAATTCTAAATATACATAATAATATCGATAAATAAATAAATATGTTATTTCATTCAATTTTTCATAAATTTAGATCTTTAAAAAATATTTTGAAAATTCAATTTAAAACATAGTGATTATTAATAATCTAAACTATAAATTATTTCTCTTTAATAAAACATTTTATTTGTTTTTAACAAAAATTTGCAAAAACAATTTACAAATTTAAGATACAATTCACAAATTTGAAATACAGAAATTATTATTTTTATTTTTGAAATACAAATCACGATTTTTTAAAATACACAAATATTAATCACTATTTAAATTTATTATTATTTAATAGAGATTTTAATTATAAAATTTTTAATATATTTAAATATCTATATTTTATTAATTATTTATAGAATTAACTTTTTAAAATTAATTAAGATATATTTTTTTATAACTGTTTTAAAACTTTTGGTTTTAAATATTTATTTTAAAGATTATTTATAACAATTAATTATTTTCAAATTTATAAAA
>MQRK01236333.1:48145-65346 GCA_001938485.1 Girardia tigrina
TTTCATTTTAATTAATCGAATATTATTTTTGATTTATTTAGAATATAAATATGATTTTTAAAAATATCGAAAATTTAAAAATATCAAAAATTTAAAGATCACCAAAAAGAACCCCGACAATGATGACGATTAAAACGTCGAAATTAATAAACTTTAGTTGGCTTCAAATGTTTTTAATAAATTATAGTTTATTATTTTCAAAAATAGATAATAATTAAATACTCGATATTTTTAAACAAATTAAACATGTAACAAAAGGATCAAAATGGAGGTTAATACATCTGTTCGGTTTCGTTAAGATTGGAATTTAAATAAGTAAATTTTATGTTTCAATAAATTTAGAATTTTGTAAATTAAATTTGAGTAAATTAAATAAAAAAACTAGTTAAAAATTTAACGATATATATATTTATATAGAGAAATTGAGTATATATACATATTTATATATTCGTCGGAAGTTTAGTTTTGTTTAAACCAATTACGGTAACTCCGTAATTGGTAGAAAATTGTATAGTTAAAAATAAATCAATAAAATAATTATATATTGAATTGAATTCTGAATATTTGATAATGGTAGGAGAAAAGTACAAGCGACTGGGTACAACCGATTTTGATACTCCAATGAAAAATGAATGTTTTGTTAAGAGAAGTAAGATTACTGATAAAAACTCGTTGGGAATTGACGGATACGAAAACGTAAATAACAATCAAAATAATTCCGAAAAAACTTCAACTGCAGGTTCTAAGTTATGTCAGAAATGTAACAAGCATATAAATGAATATAAAGTGACCGGATTGTCTGATTGTGAACGTCGGTTCTGTCCTGAATGTATTCAAACATCAGACGACGAAAAACGTTTCAAATGTTCGATTTGTAATGTCGAATATTTCTGGTTCTTTCATGTTTCAAGGGGAAGTCAATTTTTTGTCGGATCTTTTGATCCGCTACGAGCAGCAATAATAGAAACGGTCAACCAAAGCAAAGATTTGATTTCTGAATTCCAAACGAAAATAAATTCGAAAAATCCGTTTTTAATGTGGATAACGTGCGACGGACGCGAATTTGTGAGGCGGAATCAAAGACTTGCGAAAACAGATAACTGCATGTTATGTATATATATATATATATATATATATATATATATATATATATTCAAAAATAGATATCGGCAAATGTAATAATAAATATAACAGTAAAAATAATAGTAAAAATAATAGTAAAAGTATTAACAAAAATAAAAATAATAAAAATAAAAATAAAAGCAATAAGGATAAAATTAACAGTAACGATAATAGAGTTTTTAATAAATTATAGTTTATTATTTTCAAAAATAGATAATAATTAAATACTTGATATTTCTAAACAGATTAAACATGTAACAAAAGGATCAAAATGGAGGTTAATACGTCATTAGAATCACAGTTACTTTTTTGGAATAAGATAATTTTTGAAATCTTTTATTTTTTTTAGAGATTTATGATTACATTCAATGGATATGTTTATGGTATCTTATCACCTTAAAAAATACTATAATAATATTATATAAAATCCTTTAGATATTAATTTAAAATTAAATTATAAATAATAATAATATTTTAGTTTAATATCAGTTAATCACAAAAATCTTGGAAGATATTTGGTAAAATACTTTCTGTCAGTTTATTTATATTTTATTTCTTATTTTAATTTTTTAACAATATTTTTTCAGAAAAATTCTTTTAATTTTAAGTTAAATTTTCAAAAATAATTTTTGGCAAGTATTTTATTGGTATATTAAAAAAATAATTAAAAAAAATAATTAACGATTTATAAAAAAATATAAAAAACCATCTAAAAATTTGACGTAAATATATGAATAAATATAAATAAATATCAATGTCCAGGTTCTTCATTAATTTTAATAAATTTGTAAAATTAATGATTTGCCAATTCACGCCAATCACTAATTTTACTACAAAAAAATTAAATAATAACGATGTGGAACCAGATTAATCCAAAAATGAGGACTAAAATTGGATTAATCTGATCTTTGTATAAAACCAAAAATGAACAATAATCAAAAATAAAATAGACAAGAACACTTTTAATTTTGAATAACATAAACATACATGGAATCTGGTTAAATCGTCACTGAGTATTTCCTTTAATGTCATATAATATAATCAAGCCAGAAACACGGTGAGTAATTAATAATATATTTTACATCTAATTATTGATTTTCAATTTCAGTCATTCATTGCATTTAATTTCTTTTTTAAATTGAAATGGGATTCATCCAACAAATATAAAGAATGTCCTAAATGATTTAACTCGACGTCTTCAATTTTTTGAAGAATATTCACATTTTTGAATTTTTGGTGTAATGATATAAATATATTTCCACTTTTACTCAAACTAGAAAGCAAAGTTTCACGTTCAAGATTCATCTTGTTTTTATAACTGTTTATCAAATGATTCAATTGGAAAAACTCAAGCAACATATCCCGGACATAAAATAAATAACGAATTTCTTCTTTGTTTTTCGATTTTTGTAAATTTGAAGTGTTCACAGATTTTAGATTTAATATTTTCTGGTGAAATTCTTGGAGATTTCGCATATTTCTTTCGATGTCATCTTACAAAGGAAAAGGTTCCGGTCGTGTTGTTAACCTTGAGTAATAGGTTAATATACCAATTATCACCTTTGCATTTTTTTACGATGTACGAAAAACTCTTTTTTAGAAAAAGTCAAAAATATAAAAATCACAAACGTACCACACGTCACGAATAGGCACAATTATGTACAAGCAAAACTTTATCAACACAGACTTTGTACAAAAACAAGAGAAAGATAAAATCAAACACATTCTTATCACCCGGAACTGAGGTATTACAAAATTACTTGAATAGTTAATTTATTAAGTCATATCATATTATATTGACTATTTTATATTACAGAAACACATTTTTAAAACAAAAAAACAAAATCTTCTCGATTTTAGTAATAAATGAAAGAATAAAATTATTTTTTATGTTTATGAGAATAAATGTTAACAATTACGGTATAACAGGTTTTTAGTTAAATTTTAGGGGTGTGACTTATAATCCAGGTCGCCTTATGTATTAAATTATTCTACATAAAATTTATAAATCTTTGGTTAACATTATAATTATAATATTTTAATTTTAATATAATAATATTATTATAAGATATTATCATTATCATTGTGAGGAATATTTTAAATTGTTTGAATGTGTAAATGTATTGATGCTGTATGCTGATTTAAGTATGTTGAATTTAGAATGGTGATTCTCCCACCCAGATGGAAATTGGTATTTTTTATTAAATTTAAAGGATTGAGTATTCGAACATAATTAAAATAATCATTTGATAAGTTCATATTTTTAATTTAACAATTAAAATTAAGTTTAATATTTTTTAGTAAAATTTAAATTAAATGTATTTTTAATAATTTGATGACATTTTTATTATTTGGGGATTTATTGAGAAATGGTGAAAATTATTATTTTTTAATTAATATTTTTTAGAGGTTAAATATTTTTAAAAAATAACTTAGAAAAATTGTTCGAATAATCATGATTAACAATAGAAAAAAGAAAACCAATTAGAACGATGACAAACGATGAAAGACTTTCTGAGAATCGTAATGACTCTAAATGTGATTGTAATAAAAATTCAAATAAGAGTTGTCACAATGTTCTTAATAATCATTATTCAGAAAATCTCTCAGATATTCTAAAGAATGAGAATAGTAAAATATGGATGGACGAAATGTATGATAAGGACTTCTGATATATGCTAATATCACTAAAAGAAGAAAAAATTTATAAAGCCAATGAATTCTAGTTTAGCAGTTATTCTTGGTGGAATTACGAAGCGTTTGCAACCACTATACATAACTGTCAATAGTTCATTTAAGTCATAGTTGAGATTGAAGTGTAAAAAGTGAATGAAAGAAAGACTAGGGAGACAGATAAGAACAAGCTATTCAACATTGTAGTGCGCTCAATACAACCAAATTAAATTACTCAATATTTTCTTATTTATTAAAATTAATGTAGCTAATTCATTTATATAATATTATTATTGTACCAAAATATAATTTCCCCTATACATTTTGTTATTGATTTAGAAATTTACATAGAGATTGGAATTTAAAAATGAAGTCCAGTATTTTGTCAACAATAATAATAATAAAATAAATAAATCAATAATTGAATACCTTTTCGAGTGTACTTAAAATATTAAAATATTTTCGGAAATAGAAGCTTCAAAAGTAATTCCAATGGTTACTTTTTTCATAACTCATATTGACAAATATTTCTTCTTATCATTGAAATCAATCAGTTTTCATATTACTATGAATTAATTTTTTTTCTTTATGACGGATTGGCTGGATACTGATAAATTATTTCTGAAATAGTATTTCAATTCAATGTTTCTGTTTCGGAAAGGGAAATATTTTATTTTTCTTGTTTTATAATATATATATATATATGTGTGTGTGTGTGTATTAACGACTTAAATATCAAGTTTTTTACTTTTGTACTTTATATTGTTTGTGTTTCGGATTTTTTTAATAAATTAATATTTATAAATTAATAAATATTATTGACTTTTTGTCTATTAAGAACACTGATATGATTTCTAATACTGTTATTGATATCACAACTATAATTGCCTTCAAGACATTTCTCGACAAAACTTTCCTAGTTAGTCAACATTCTTGATTGATAAATTTAAGTTTTATTTCAAAACCTCTAATTATTTGAACAAATTTTAATTACAATTCCTTTCTAAAATATTTTAAAATTATTTTCAAAAATATTTTAAAATTATTTTCAAAAATATTTTATATTATTTTAAAAATATTATTTATGATTAATCTTTACGTTACAATCCAATATTAAAATATTTTAAATCACTTTCAAATCAATTTAAAATATTTTGATAAAAATATTATTATATATTAATTGATTAAAATATATTAAGTTGTTATTTACATTTCAAAATTGTCCGAATAATCCGACAGGTTCAAAAAATTCGAAATTCAAAAAATTCCATCTGGATGGGAGAAATGCAATCCTAAAAACAACACACAATAAACGCCATTCGAAAATATTCCTAAAATTGTCAATGTAATTATCTAATTAATATTATTGTTCCAAAAATAACTGGTATTCGTTTTCGAATTCTAATATCTAGAAAGATTTTTAAATCAACAAAACAATTATTTAAATATGAGAAAATATGAAACAAAAAAGGAAAAATTATAGTAAAATTTTGATGCAATAATAATATGAATTTCTAAAGAATAAGATAATATTTTATTTATTTATATATCAAAATATAATATTATATTAACTAATTTATAATGGATGTATTTAGAGAATTTGTGCTTCTTTCAATCTGTTATAACTGTTTTTCTAATGAGACAAATAAAAGTACATTTGTATCGTCACATTGATTTTGCATACGCTTTATAGAAATATCAGTGATAGATATTTGTCGATATTGAAATTCAATCAAATATTCACCCGTATATTTCCGTCAATGTCATTTTTCACAATTCTCATCGATGTTCCAAACAGATCTTAAAAGAGATTAAAAAAATTAACATTCTTTGTATTAAAAAAAACATGGATAAAAAATTCATACCGAAAAAATTTGATAATACTTCACCGATTTGTAGAATGTCATCGATCAAATAATCTGATCCGTCGATGGCTTTCGGAACGCCTATCGTGCTGAAAACAGTTTTTTTGCTCATAGTCCTTGAAATTTGAAATGATTATTTGATGAGTTAATTAATGTTGAAATAGTAAAACAAACAGACTCAAAAATCGGCACAAATTTACAATTCTGTAGAATATTTCACAAATATTTATTATGCGATTATCATTTCTTTTTTGTATTTAAAATATTATATTCAATTTAGAAATATATAAATATTTGAATTAGGAAAAGATAAATAAATTTAAAAATTTGACTTGAATTTGTAAGAAATTAAAATTTTTAAAGGGTATATTCAGTTATCTCTTCATTCTATATCGATTGTTTTGGAATCAAAACAATTATTTGTCAAAATTTAAGTGCTTTAACGCAAGCTATTATCCGATTATTGAAAATAATCAATTTTAATTTTTCCATAAAAAAAGCTGATTTTTTTCGCAATACAATTAATCAAAAAACATCAAAAATATTTTTTCTGATTCTCAGGTTTAAAAACGATTTTTAAATCATGTTATATAAAGTGTCCGTCGCCAAATTTGGTCAGAAAATATTTAATAAACTAAAGAATTCTAAAAAATTTTTTGATGTGGTGGAAAAATTTGAAAACAATATTAAATGATTTTTTGTTTAATATTAAATTCCAATGAACTAATATGTCATTATAATTATATAAATTATTATTATATATTGAATAATTATCATTAGTATTCGGAGTAAAATTAAATTGAATTCAAAAATTAACTTACCTGTCGACTGCAAAATAATCAATAAAAAAGTTAATTATTAAATACTTACTTGAGTTTCCTTACAATAATCTTGACAACTGAAGAATTTCCCACTTACAAATAAAAATACTCAAGAAACGATCGAACAATTAGTTTGTTGATGACGAAACTGTGGTGCTCCTGTGATTAACCGAAAAAACCCGAAAAAACCCGAAAAAAACTTCAATTATTTGGCAGTTATCGAAATGCTAATCAAATAATAAAAAATCGACAAAATAAACTTTATTTAAATAAACTAGAAATGTAAAATTTTTAACTTGAATTAAAAATTTCTGTTAAATCATGTTCCTTGTTATTTATCAATTACTTGTCAGGCCACTTGTAGAGCGATAAAATAAAAAAAGGAGAAACAAGCCATAACTGGGATGCTGCGTCGATCAATGAATTTCACTTACAGACATACGTTGTCGACCGAATCGAATACACTGGCGCCCAATTCGGGGAGTCGCTGCATGTGGAACTTGCGAGTCTGACGTCATGGTCGACTAACAAAATCGCCCTCCGGCACAACAGCCATCCATGGCGGAACGCACCGCAGTGTGGCCCATGACATAGAACAGGGATTCTCTTCGGATGAACCCGAATATCGATCTTCGGGCCCATTCCGACTGCACGCCGCTCGATGGAATCGATCTACCCGTATTTGTGGAGCGTTCCAGTCACTCACTCTTCCAACATCGCCCCACACCACCAAATGATACTGACTGCCGCAGCTAGATCCAGTGATCGGTCCCACAGAAACAATCCAAATCAATGAATAACTCGTTTTCCTCATCATAAATAAATTCAATTGTTAAGACAACAATTAGATAGATCCTTATTGTAATAGCAATTTCGAACTGGTTAGATTATTGTACTTTGTGCAACTCCACTTATTAATATTCTTTTTTTTGTGTTCATAATCATCTTTATACCTTTGTTGGACATAGGTCCTTATTTTTTATTTAATAGTTGATTTAGTTATTTCATTGACTGATTTCTTAGCAGCTGTTCAATAACATATTGGCTTTGATGTTCATCGTTATTTGATATAATGAATCTGAGTTGGTTATAAAAATATAAATATTTAACTTAGCTCTCTTATACACCTATATCTAGACACTTATGTGCATCTATATAATCAACATCAGCAAGTTATTTTTTTGCAAAATGTTTATTGTAAACACAGTGATTTGTTACAATTTAGTTTTAGTGCTTTGCGGCACATTTTCTGAGTGGAAGGTGAAGGGTGGGCAAAGAAGAGAAAGAGAGAAGGGCTCCTAATTATCAGCATTGGAACTTTGCGGAGAGAAGAGCAGACCAACACCCGTGGGGCCACAATTGCAAGCGTTCATCTTCTATGTTCAAAGCAGAGACACAGAAGACAACAATCATGATGCCAAACAAACTGAGTTATAGAACTTGGGATCCAACATACATAAAAAGCTCTCACCTCGGCCATACATAGCAGTTCAACTCAAGTGAACATACTTAAGTCCCTAACACAAATATTCAAAACCTTGATCTCAATACTAATATGAATCCTCAAAATTTTAAACATACAACTAGTATAACCCGTTATCCTCTCCAAACACAGAGTCAGAGTCGCACTCATCAAAAATGGTCCATTCTTGAAGGACTTCGAAACCGGCATTTGGATCGTGCATTACATCTTCATATCTGTGTGTGTTCTTCTGTACTCACGGATCCTGAAAGGCTTCCCATTGACGACAAAACCAACGAATGTTGGACTCAACGCAGGCATTGGCTATGACTTTCTTTCATTGTGGACCCACCATGCACCAAGAGCACCAACAATGATTGTATGAAGGACGACTTTGTAACCACATATATCTTTAATTTGCAACATTAAGGTGAAATATTTGTTAACGTAACAGGTGATTCTATAAAATAGAAATTAAAAAATAAGATTATGTATTTTCAAAAATATTTACTTATATTACACAATGTACAATCAATTGAAAAAATATTTTAAAGGGACTTAAACCTTATAAGATGAATTTATATGTTGGATAATTGGAGAAACGATGCTTCATTTACTCCAATTTGATTTTAGGGTATATAAAAATATATTACTGAGATATATAATTTATAAAGAGGCTTTAGTCCGTACCTTTAATAAGCGTGACTTGGTTTCGTTTTAAATTTAGCAAATCAATTCTCTGATACTCCACAAATTTTTATCTGTTAAATCTCAATATTTGCCTTTTGATCGAGAGCTTGATTTATATCTCCGATCAGCCGTTAATTAATTCGTAATGTTCTCCACGTGAGGTCTGTCAATTAATTCGGTTTGTTCTCTGCGTGAGGTCTGATCGAATTCTTTAGATTCTTGACCTTTTAAAATCAATCTTTTTAATTAACAGTTAAATCTTTCTTCTAGGTCCTTCGATATATAAATAAGAGCCATTTAAGTAAAATTTTGTCTCCCTTTTCTTTTAAAATCTTCCTCTTTTATAGCTTTCTTCTCAGCTTAATTTTTCTTTATTTATTTTTTAAATAATTTAATTATCTTTTTATGAAGAAAAATACTTTCTTACTTAATCTGCATTATTTATCCTTTTCATTTATTTTAATTTAATTATTTATATATAATTTATATTTAATATTGTAAAATGATAAATAAAGTTTTATTTTTTCCATTAATTAAAACAAAAATTTATTTTTTTCCATACTTATATTATTTATAAAAATTTATACCTCAACATATTTGTTCACATTCTTTCGGTCTGCATTCTCAAGATTGTGCATGGGATCATAGGGACATTTTACGTCAAGAAGGAACAAAGTATTTATTGAATCAAAGAAGATTTGCAAATCAACACGCTACGTGGAAGGATGGTTTCATTCACATGTACCACGCCACCTGAGTGTGCTTTAATCTCAGTAGCGAAGATATCAAGCACAGCATTATGTCTTGCATTCCAGAAGTTACCCACCAACACATATGAGCAAGAGCAACATCGACGACAAGGAATGCGATTGATTACATCCGGTCTGCACCTAACAGGAATAGTGTATGAGTGTGCTTGATGAATAAATTGTTATTCAGCAATTGGGAGTCGACCGTTATATATTGGGGAGGTAGAGTAGGCAGATTATGATAGAGCCACTGAATATCTACCAGCACTATTCTGCTTATCCCACTAATCCAAATAGGAGTTCGACACACAATTCCTTAAGATTTTAGTTAATTTATCTTTATTGTTAGACTTAATAGTCTCAAGTGTCACTTTGCTACCAACATTCTGTGAGATTAATATCACTACTCTAGGGTAGCTATTAAGAAATGGCATCATAACTCCATGAATGTCTTTAAATACATGAATGAGTAGGGGGAAAATGTATGTTCGTTACCACCCCCGGGGGGTCACCCGTTGCTATAGGAACGGTACCGATTATCATTACAACGGTACCGGTTACTATAGCGATAGTCATGGTTACCGTCAACAAATGATTAATCCACTGGTTTCCAACCTTTTTTTACCGGCGCCCCTCTTTAAAAAACAAATTTTTGATTCATTTTTTGTGACACCTATTCGATTTTTTTGGTTTGTATTCGAAAATGATATTTTGGAAACAGCTGCATGCCCCCCCTTGCAACAATCTCGCGCCCTCTGGGGGGCACACTCCACATGTTGGAAACCACTGGGTTCATGCCAAAGGGAACCACCATAAATGGTACAGTTCGCATTTTTCGGGGCATAACATTACAATGCTGATTGCACAAAGAAAACAATATAATAATATTTGATTAACAGCTTTTCTCCTTTGTAAGCGCTAAATGTTCTTTTGTCTCCAATATAGAAGTGATCTCCGGGATTGTTTTCATTAATAATAATCTTTTGATTTTTAACGTATTTGAAGAACAAGAAGTTGTTCATATGGTCCATTTCGTCATCGTTAAGTTCTTCGAATATAATTTTTTTAACTTGAGCTGAAGTTTGTGCTACTTTTGTCGACTGTAAAGCTTTAATAGCACCCTGAGGATTGACCTTTTTGTACCTACTCCGTGTCTGCGTACACCATCAATGTTTTTTCCTTACTCAAAATCCAGTGTTCTCATAGAACATATAGTGGATAATGCAGAACTAAGAATTTGATAATACTGTTGTTTTCGACCTCTGAATTAATGTCTTACATGAAAATTTAAATTTTCACGCAAATATACCTAGTAAATATTGTTAATATGAAAGAAAATTATGTCCTTAATTAAATCGTTTTCTTACTTAATCAATTGAGTACTCATTGCGTACTCTATGTAATTATCTTTATATTTTTATATACTTATATCATTTATTATTTAATAATAACTTAATAATCCTTATGGTATGAAACTGAAATTATTTATAATTCAATCAACTAATAGACTTGATAAAAGATTCACAGTGGGTTTTACATTTCGTTATAATAGAAAGAGTGTTTTTATGAAACGTTTCACTTTCAATCATCGCGACATTCGCCGTCGTTTTCCCAATTTTCGCTGTAAAAGAACTGGGACATTTAAACAGAATCGATTCTTCACCGAAGTAATCCCCTGATTTCAAGGTTTTTTTCAACAGTTCTTTACCGGCAATTGTTTTTGTTATTTCCACTTCTCCTTTCTCAATAAAATACACTCGTTGATTTATTTCCCCTTGGTTGAACAAAACAGTATCGGACAACGATTGAAACTTAACCGAATCGATTAATGTCATAAATTCCCGCTCGTTCAATGTCTTGAAAATATCGATTTTCTTCACTAAAGACTCGATTTTCTTTCGTTTTTCGTAGGCATTTTGTAGAACGCTTCGTTGAAACGTGTTTCTATCGAGAATCCATAAACATCCGTCGCTAACAGCTTGAACGGTCGCATTTCTCGGAGTGTTATATAACAATGCCAATTCTCCAAAAAAACCACTATTATCATATTTCATCAACAGCTTTTCTCCTTTGTAAGCGTTAAACGTTCCTTTCTCTATAATATAAAAGTGATCTCCGGGTTCGTTTTCTTTAATAATAATCTCTTGATTTTTAACGTTTTTAAAGAGCATAAAGTTGGTCATGTCTTCCAATTCGTCATCGTTTAGTTCTTCGAATAAAAATATCTGTTTTAAAACCGCTTTGATTTGTTGAACTTGAGCTGGAGTTTTTGCAACTTTTGTCGGTTGTAAAGCTTTAATGGCGTCTTGAGGATTAACCTTTTCTGTGGCCACTCCGTGTCTGCGTACACCGTGAATGTTTTTCAATTCCTCCAAATCCAGCGTTCCCATAGAAAACCTACTGGATAATGGAGATCGAAGAGATTTCGGATGATCCAGCTTTTTCGAGTTAAACTATCAGATTATTATTATACATTTCCATTGATTTTCAATACAATAATGATTTCAATGCATAATACTTAATCAGTTTTATTTTGTGTTTGAAAATAAAATTTGAAGAATTTGAATAGTTTCAAAGATTGCTGTCGTTTTATTTGTCAATTGAAAAAATGAGATTAATTTTTTTAATTCAAAAAACGTTAGACGTAATTAATTGCAATCAATATCGACGGATCAAACATCATCATCAGACTAAACTAACAATGATGCATATACCCATTACATTTATACTGATAAAGTAACCTAATGTAATAATAATAATATGGGGTCGTTTTATCCATTAGGCACAGTGCCTAAGGCCTACGAACATTTAGCCTGATTTAGGGGCCTACGAAAATCAGAAAATTATGTAATATTTGAAGTTTCTTTTGATTTATCAGAAAAAAGAAAATGGAAAATTGAAAATGTATATTTAATAAAATTTTGAAATGGAAACGTTTAAGTTATGCTGTGCAGCCTATGCTAAATTAGGTTAACTATGCGGCTTTTTGCATTACCAAAATAAAATATTACGTCCTCAAATGCGATTTCCCACATTAAATCACTTTCAATTGAAAGAAGTGCAAGGAAAGATAGTCGTTGTTGTCCCATCGTTGACCACAGATAATTTTTTTTATAAGTTTGAGTTTCGAAAAAGAACGTTCACCTTCACAACTTGTTCCAAAAATGGAGAGATACATTCGAAAAACAATATTTACATTTGGAAAACTTGTCACCAGTTTATCCTTTATCTGTACCCTTAACATTTCAACAACAGTTTTTTTGTCAGCATACATCTGTAAGATTAATAGAAACTCATCTGTGAATGTCTCTTCCAGATCTGATGGATATATCTCAATTAATGCTTTGGCTTTAGAAATTATTTCTTCACTTGACAAAGATCTGTCAAGTAGAAAATTGAACCTTTCATATAGTGTTGCGTAGACTGCTCGCCGTTTTCCCATCTCAGCAATAAGTCGGTCTATGATCACGTAAGAAAGTCTGGGTACGGAAAAATATCTACAAGAAATTTAATCAAGAAGAAGTCGCTTTAACAAGTAACATAAATACAAAACTTTTTTTTATTTTATTCTTTTAAAATATTGTTAAACCATAAGTACCCCGTATGGGAGAAGAAGGTTTAATTTAAAGAGTACAATATCGTTCGTTTTGGGAGCTTCACAGTTTTTACTGTAATCTATTAACTCGTACGAAATATTGTTTTGTGTTTTGTTCTATCATCAAGAATTGAATTATTATTATTATTTTTGCCTTGTCAATATTTGTTATTCTAAATAAAGTTTCATAAAAGAATTTGTGCTTATTATTCATATATTTATGTTGGAAGTCCCTTCTGATTAATTGGAGTTAGATCAAAGATTAAAGATTATTGATTAAGAATTATTGATTAAAGATTATTGATTAAAGAATAAAGAAAAAGAATAAAGATTTATTTAAACAATAACACGCAATGATTTTTACATTGAAAACACAAAATTAATTTCAATAAAAAATTGTTTTTCTATAAAAATTATCATTATACATGAAAATTGAAAAATCCAAGAGAAAGATAAAAGACGAATTGGTTTTTGAAAATGTTTTTTGATAATTTGATTTTATGAAAGTAAATGTTGTGGTACACAACACTTTCAAAGACGAAAATTCAGCTCATCCGTCATATATGAAGGGTCTTTTTCTAGTTTAATAATAATACAATAAAATTTGATACAATTAATCACGTAGAATGTCCAATTTTAAAATGCAATCGACCAGAAATTTTTCGATGTCTGTTAGGGTTTGCGAAATTTTAGATTTTTAAATTTTTAAAATAGCATAAAATATAAATTATTTAGAGATTATTATTTAAGTGTTAATAACGTAATTTTTTAATATGTTAATAAGTGTTAATAATAATAAGTTGTAATAAGGTTTTAATGAAAATATAAAGGATTTGAATTTAATAATTTAGAATAAGATTTTTATCAAAAAATAAGAATTTAATAATTCTAAAATTAATAAGTTGAGATAAAGTTTTAAATAAAAAAAAACATAACCCCCAATATCAAAGAGAAACAGATGTGATGATAAACTTTAAATAAAAGTATGGATATTTTAATTATTAAATTCGGATGATAAATTTCACGAAAATGAAATTTAAATTATTCAGTGGACGCAATTGTTGTTAATTTAGCATAAAGATGATGGAAAATTTGCCTAAATATTTTGGAATGAAAGTAAAGTTTTATTTTATCACATACATTAAAAGAATATTTTTATTAATTGTCAATTCAGTTTTATAGTAGGGATTATAGGTTTTTACATATCCCTACTCTTATATATATATATATATATACATATATATATATTTAACATAGTAAGAAAATATTAATGAATTTCGTTACTGTGTTTAGTGCATTAGTTTAATGGACGATCCAACAAGACAATAAGACAAAAATAAATAAGCACAAGGACCAAAAGGTGAGACGACAGGAAATTTTATCTTGGTGAATAAACTTTGAAAAATTTTGAAGGTTTTAAAGCGTTCTTTTTCTAAATGTCGGTTCGCAGAATTTCGTAAATAATATTGTGACTGATAACAACTAATGATAAATAGCCAGTAGTCTATTTCTAAATGAAACAATATTCAAAATGAAAACTAAATAAATACCATTATAGTTGTTATATAATTTGATGTGTCTGAAAAAACAAAAACAATGACAGAGTGGCAGCTGGCATACACCTAGACATTCATAGAAACATAGAGATAATAGACAAAAAATAGAATTGATGCAACGCAAATCGGTTATTTTTACATCATATGGAAACGGAGTAACTAAAACTCAGACTATAAACCATGTAAATATAATTTCTATATCCTTATTTACATAACCATACAAATACTTTTTTATCTCTTTAGATGAATTAATTTGAAATTTCAATAAGAAAATTCTGAAATTAATGATTGTTTGGAATTCAGAAATGTTATTTAAAATTTTTGTAAAGAATATTTTCATTAAATATGCAAATTAAAACGTAGAAAATTTTGTGTGATTATAAAAAATGTAATTATTCGATAATGGTAACAGAATTTAATAAAAATATTTAATAATAATAATAATAATTAATTAATAATATTTGACGAAATGATTAAATATTCGATAATGTTAGTGTAACTTCTAATTTATGAAATTTTATTAAATGTCTAATTATTTGATAATGAAAAAAACTCATCCATTAAAAAATATATTTAGACACGATATATTTCGACGGATCAGCCGTCATCATCAGCTCACTAATTAATAATTAATTCACCTGTATATAAATAAAAAAATGTAATCGATTGCATGAAATCATGCTAATCAAAAATTCTCAATAATCTGGTTGTGACTGCCGAGTGCACATTGATTTTAGGGCAATGGGACCTAATTAACAATGCTTCACACGACACTCTCTCCCAATAACTGTCAAAATGCTTACACGGATTTTTGAAATTATCAATTTTAACATCACATTTATATTTCTTCCTATGTTCTGCAATATTACTCTTACTCTCTTTTCGACCATGTTCTTGAATTCGTTTACAGAGATGATGAGCAGTCCCTCCAATGTAAGTGGCATCGCACCCATTACATTTATTTTCATAAACAATATCAGAACAAGGTGTTAAAGGTGTAATAGATTTATTACTGAACATATTTTGAATTTTATGAGATCGTGATATAATTTTTAAATTTAATTCATTGCTAGTAGCTTTTAAAGTTTTTAAAGTTTTTTTTAAGTTTTTAAATTATTCAGAATAAAGTACAATTAAACAAGATTTAAGCATATTATTAATATCTAATGAAACTTCAATTTCTTTCTTAGATCCATCAGGAGAAGCTAAATTCTGATTTTTCAAAATATCTTTCAAAAGTATTTTATCTACTGTATCCTTTATTAATTTTTTCAGAAAAGATTTAGAATAACCATTCTGATTTAACAAGGAACTTAGTTTATTAACACTTTCTACTGATTTAACAAAAGTGGAAGACAACGACTAGGAGCGATAAATTAAACCTTTAATCATGTTTTTTATACTTAAGTTCACAAAAACTGTCCAGTGAAGTATATAAACTTGTATCAGTTTGCTTCCTATAAATTCCAGTTTCGTAAGTAAGAGATTTTCTTTCAACCAAAAGATAGAGAAAAGGTAAGACTCCATTCTTTTCATTTTGAACTGTAAAAGTAACATTTGGATGTAACGAATTCATAAAATTTAAAAATAGAAGTACTTCAGCCTGATTTTTAAAAACTGGAAATATATCATCAACATATCTTTTATACACTAAAGGTTAATTTTCATCAAATAAATTTTTTGAATCTTTTTGTATTTATATACAGGTGATTATTATTCAGTGACCTGAAGATGACGGTTGATCCGTCGAAATATATTGTCTGTTATGATCCTCTTCAAAACAACACTTTCAAAAGCTCAGAGCCCCCGTCCGTTTTTAGAGTTCAACGGCTACTCTGTCATAAAGTCAGTCAACTTCAACTCAATCTTGGGGAGCCAACTTGTTGATGTGAGCAAAGGAGGCGCGTTGGCTCCCCAAGATTGAGTTGAAGTTGATTTAGTTTATGACAGAGTTGCCGTTGAACTCTAAAAACGGATGGGGGCTCTGAGCTTTTGAAAGTGTTGTTTTGAAGGTAAAATAACACGTGGGCTGACCGTCACTTGTTCCTCTGAGATATCCTCGTCCGATACGAATAAATAAAATCGAACTTGATGAATTCTGAGAACGAACTTAAAATCATCCTCTCCAGAAATTGAGCTACCAGTCGGGTCATCCTCGATACTGGTCAAGAATCCGAAGGCGCTCCGATGAATTTTTAAAAATCAATGACAATTTTTATTAAAAAAATTTGAATTTTTCAAATCTGTAGTTTTATGAAGAAAATGTGTTATAAAGGAAGGTGAAATGCATAGTGCAACATCTTTAAAGCATGAGAACAGAATCACAATAACATCTGTTGGGTTCTTGATCAATATTAGAATTCATAACACCAAAAATTTATTAATAACACAAATAACAATTATTTAAACAATTTTTCTTGAGGAACTTTCGTTTTCTTTTTTTTCTGACCATATTTCTTATACATAAAAATATGGAATTATAAATAATGATAAGCCATTTATTAAAATGAAATTTTAGAAATTATTATTTTTATTATTTATAACTATTATTTTTTATTTTAGAATTACAATTCTCAAAATTAAAATACAAAATATTATTCTTATTTTAGAAATAGAATTTTTGAATTTGAAATACAAAATATTATTCTATTTCAGAATTACAATTCTG
>MQRK01236333.1:69609-86053 GCA_001938485.1 Girardia tigrina
TCTCTAAATTTGATTTCCTTCTTCACGTCACTATCTTTTGACGCGTGAATCAGAAGGCATTTCTCTACCTCCGTCTCTGTCCACTCATGCTTCATCAATTTTGCTGCCAACTTTTTTGCTTTAACGAATAATTCCTCCACAGATTCTCCCGATCTCTCGAAGTTTACCGCTTCTATTAAATCATCCATTAACGTGCTTTTCGTCTGAAAAGCTTGTCGTAACCGGGCTTCATATCCCTTCACTTTGGGACCCACACTTTCGTATATTGGTACGAGTTCGTGTGACAATAACCCAATTACCAAAATCTCTTGCATACTTTCCGATACTTTGGCAACTTTGAAGTATCTTGCGCAAGCCGAAATGAATGTTTCCACATTATCTTGTCGCCTAAATTTGTCTGATATAAGCCTCGAAATTAGTTGTTCGGAGCTGCTGGCGATGGTCGACATGTTGGGTTCTTGATCAATATTAGAATTCATAACACCAAAATTTATTAATAACACAAATAACAATTATTTAAACAATCTTTCTTGAGGAACTTTCGTTTTCTTTTTTTTCTGACCATATTTCTTATACATAAAAATATGGAATTATAAATAATGATAAGCCATTTATTAAAATGAAATTTTAGAAATTATTATTTTTATTATTTATAACTATTATTTTTTATTTTAGAATTACAATTCTCAAAATTAAAATACAAAATATTATTCTTATTTTAGAAATAGAATTTTTGAATTTGAAATACAAAATATTATTCTATTTCAGAATTACAATTCTGAAATTTAAAATACAAAATATTATTTTATTTCAGAATTACAATTCTCAAATTTAAAATACAAAATATCATTTTATTTTAGAATTACAATTCTGAATTTTAAAACACAAAATATTATTTTATTTCAGAACTACAATTCTGAAATTTATAATACAAAATATTATTCTTATCTTAGAAATACAATTTTCAAATTTGAAATACAAAATATTATTTTATTTTAGAATTACAATTCCGAAATTTTAAAATACAAAATATTATTTTATTTCAGAATTACAATTCTGAAATTTATAATACAAAATATTATTCTTATCTTAGAAATACAATTTTCAAATTTGAAATACAAAATATTATTTTATTTTAGAATTACAATTACGAAATTTTAAAATACAAAATATTATTTTATTTCAGAACTACAATTCTGAAATTTAAAATACAAAATATTAGTCTTATTTTAGAAATACAAAAATATTAGCAATATTTAAATTTATTATTATCTAATAGAGATTATTTACAAAAATTAATTATTCAAAAATTTTAAAGAATGAGCCCGTCCTTCACAACATCAAAATACGTGGTGCACTCAATAACTAGTGAGCCTAACATAGAAATAATATTCTGATTCCAATGAATTTTTTTCATAATAAGCAAGTTATTAAGGTAATATTTGTGATATTTGTTTTAATCTATTAACTGTTTAGGTTATCCATATCTACTGTCAAACGATGGTTCAACCATTTTCGAGATGGTCGAAAGTCTGTTTTTGATGAAGAAAAGTCAGGTAGGCCACGTGAAATTGGCAAAGAAATAGCGACAAAACTCAAGAAAATCGTGCAGTGTGAGCGACGAATCACCACCAGAGAACTGAGAATGCGATTAAATGTTAGCACAGGTACCATACAATCACTGCTTGCGGAAACTGGAATAAGAAAATTGTGTTCACGCTTCGTGTCATGCTTTTTAAAAGCAGACATGAAGGATCGGCGATTGATGTGCTACCAGGAAAACTTAAACCTCCATGAACGTATTGGAAACCGCTTCTTACAGACTATTATGACAATGGATGAAACACAACTTGCCCTTTATGTCCCAGAATCAAGACGTGAGTCTCAAGAGTGGAAGCTGCCAGGGGAAGGGTGTTCGAAGAAGATTCGATCATCAACCTCTCACAAAAAAGCTCTCATGCTCACCACTTTTTGGGATGCAAATGGAATGATCCCTGCTGATTTTGCGGAAGCTGGTGTTCGTATCAACAGTGAATAATACTCCCGGCTCGTGCTACAGGCCAGAAAGCTGAGAAGGAAGAGCAGAGTTTGTGAGTTTTATTATTTGCATGACATGCACCCATCCATACAAGTGGGCTGTCAATGTCATCTATTGAGGGTTGTGGCCTCACCTTGCTCTCATACCCACCACACAGCCAAGATCTGGCACCATCCGATTATCATCTCTTCAACCACCTCCAGCGAGCTCTCAGGGGTCAACATTTTGCTACGAAAAAAGACTTGAAGGATGCAGTCTCAAATTTCTTGGCTCAACAGCCACCGAAATTCTTCGAAAAAGCCTTTCTGGACCTTGTTGTGCTTGTTATGAAAATAAATTTCATTGGAATCGGATTATTATTTTTATGTTAGGCTCACTACTTATTGAGCGCACCACGTACATAGTTAACATAATAAATACCATAATCTTACATGTAGAACTTAATGTAATGAACAGAAAAAGTATTTACCAATATCCTCCTGAGACAGATTATTTTCAGTATCGAAAATGCGAGCAAAGAACGAATACGCTAACCAAATTATTCACATATGAAATATTTTTTTTCGTTCAAAAAAGTGATAATTTGTGTTGTCTGTTCTATTACAAATGATTATGAGAATTTGATTTTATAACTTTTATTTAAAAAAAGTAATTATTAAGATTAAAACATGCAAATAATACCATATAAATTCAATGTAGCTAAAAATAATAATTAAAAATTAAATATAAAAAATTAATTTTTAGAAAACCACGGTTATATTTGATGATTGTATTTTACCCCGAATTATTGTCATAAATCGATTTATTATGATTTTGACTTAATTCTCTCACTGATTGTCGATTTTATTCCGTTTATATGTGTTTTTAATCATGTTTAATCAATTAATCCTTTAATTTGTGAATGTTGTGATAAATTATTAAAATGTGATGGGAAATACATTCGTTTAAAAATTTTCATCTCTGTCTGATAATTAATAGTAGGAGAAATAATTGCTAAAATATTTGTAAAAAACAGTCAGACCAACTGAGCAAATGAATATAAAGCGTTGTAAAAAAAGACAAATATGCAACGAGAAAACTATATTTTCAGCAATATTTAGCAAGATCGCCAAAAAAGGAATTATGAAACAATATTCATGACAAAACTATTATTTCTTCATATAATCACCGAAACTAATCCGAAAATTGCTTCCAAATAATAAAAGCTTCAGAATCTAACATTATATTACAACTTTGAAACTTCTTATTTTCATTATCAGTGCGAAGTTTCTTCATTCACAGGATCCAGTTATTTACACATTCCATACTATTATCTAGGACGCTTTCAGAATATAATAACTTATGCCTTTCATTTCAGTCTTTGATTTTCAGATTCTTATCGTTATTTATTTTCAATTTTCCTTGTAAATAAATAAATAATCATATTTCTATCATTACGTTCATTACCTTTTTTTATGAAATCTCTATTAAACAATAAAAAATAAGGAGTTTAAAATTGATTCAAAAACAATATTAACAATACTATAAATGAGATTGTAAACTTCCTGTTCGATGGTTGTTACTTCGGATCAGACAAGCTTGACAGATCTATTAGATGGAAAGAAAATCTAGAAAACTTTGTGGAGACCTAAAGTTTTCAGCAATTTGTTGCTTGGCAAAGAGAACTACGTATGCGACACTGTGCAAAAGCTACAGGATATAAATAAATATACACGGTATGAAAACAGTGGTAGACTTTGATGACGAAAAGTTGAAGCCATTGGGATTACTGCAAATCCCTCTGAAACACATGCAGAACGTGGTGAATGTAGCTTTTAAGTGGTATGGTGTGACACCTTTCGTTTCGGATTTTTCGAGGTCAAAGAGAGTCAGAGCAACGGGAGAGAAATATTGCTGAGGATGATTCAGTCAAGTAAAAGAACTAAAACTTATCGTGGAATATATTAGCCAAGTAAAAAGGGATTTTTATGACGAGGACGTCAAAACTGTCAGCGAGAACAATTGGCTGATTTCTTCTTTTGTCTCGAGAACAGAGATGTGTGATTTAGTTGTTATTTATTGTTTTTGGAAATGTTTGAATACATTCGACTGGGTCGGGTGTCGTTTTGGAGATATAATTTTTCTGATATTTTCGAACTATCCGTGTCATTTTCTATATTTAATTGTTATAAAAGTGAAAATAATGAAAACAAATACAGTAAATAAATAATGATAAAAATGTTAAAATTGAGTGAAAATTTCAGTGAAAAAGCGATTTTCAAACACAACAGCGTTGATTGACACAAACATCGGGATATTGTAATATAAAAATTATTGAAATTGCATTTATCATTTTAATAATAAATCAAAATATTTTAATAAAGAAAATCATAAAACCATTAAAAAATATTTTTTTTAATCCGGGTGAATGTTTGTGAGAATAATTTATTTATACACAGAAAAATGCACAAATTGGTAATAAATTATTTTTAATTTCTACATGAAACGTGACGTAAAGAAACCCCACTATTTTTTTCAAAATTTATTCATTAGATATCTTTACTTTCAAATTTTTTTCTATGAATTTTAATAATCATTTTCATCACTAAAAATAGCTTTCGAATTATTAATTTATTTCAATAATAATAATCAATTGATAACTTCACTTTGAAATCATTTTAAATTGAATAATTTAATAAAGTCTGTTTTATATTTGACAGTATAAATTGAAAAACGGTTTTTAATGATTAGTGTGTCGTATGATTTTAAACAACACGAGTGTCGTTAATATATCAATAAATGTATATATAAATATAAATATAAATATATTTATATATATACAATAGTCGAAAATCTGTGAGTCATAAAGAACATTTTACATACCATAATAAAATATCGATTTTATAAACTAACGACGACAGACAATGTTGTTAGTGGCCCCTAATGTGTGTGATAACCTAGGCCTAACTAAAAAATTTCTCTCCCTACAATACCATGGTAACCCACTAAGGGGGCTACATAATGTGTTTGTGTGTTTGATGAACTTCACCGTAGTAGTAGTTGACTGAATATGAGTGCATACAAACATAGGTCTTGTAGACCCGCCCAATTCGACTGGCTTCAGTAATTTAACATGGAATATATTTACTAATTAACTAGGTAACTTATTTTTTTTATTATTCATTATTAAACAAAAAACTTAAATTTTTAAATTCATTTTTTTCGATTTAAAAAAAAACAATTATTTTTTTTTATTATCAACAGTTAGTTTTATTATTATTTATTATTTTCGGTTCTTTATTCATTGTTTATTTAAACTCGAATTCAAAAGTAATTTCGATGAATTTTATTCAAAAAAAATTTAAATTTGAATTTTTCGCTTAATAATTTAATCGAAAATTGATAAAATTAAAACAAACGATTTTTTTAATTGGGAAATTTTGGAATTTTTTTGAGTGATAATCAATTTGAAATTAATATTAAATAAATATTTCGTTTTTCTTTGTTTTGAGATTAATGAATTTTAGATTGGTTGTCGATTTTTTTCCAAATCATGTCGTTTTCGTCGAATCTTTGTAGTAACGAAATCGAACTCTATCGATTACTCGAACGAGCTAATTTGGTCCAATATTTCACGAATTTTTTAGCGAAAGGTAAATTTCGACAATAAAAAAAAACATGTAACAAAAATATTGGAATAATAACAATTTTTTTAAAAAAAAATCTATAAAGGAGGCGATGATGTTTCACAATTGTCAGAAGCATCGAAAGAAGAGTTTGATGAAATTATCGAGTTGGTGGGAATGAATCAGAAACCATTACACATCAGACGATTACAGAAAGCCATTCGAGAATGGTCGAAAAATCCCGAAGAAATTATCGAATCGAAAACCGAAATCATCATTCCACAGTCGGCGAAACCGTATTTGAAAGCGAATCAAAATCTCGTTCCGTTTGATAGATTAAAACGACCGGAAACCGATTTGATGACCAGTGGTGCGAAAGGTGACGATTATAATTGTTTTGACAGCAATATTTTTATGTCACAACCGCTACTTCCTTTACCAGAAGATGAGAATGGAGAAACAATCAATCCAGGTACCAATATTCGACTGAAACTTTCGTATTGTTATTTATATTATTACTTTATTATTGTTATATTAGTGCAAAGTAACCGCGATTTAAAGACACATTTGAAGACCAGACGAAAGAGTCGTTTTATTGAGATCCTTTATAAAATAATGATTTGTAATAGATTAAGTAGAAATACAAATTAATATTACATTATAAACAGAACTCATCTATTTTAAAATATATATTTAAGGACAATTACTGATTGAATAATTCTAATTGAATATTTTTTATTAAATATAATAAAATATATAAATATAATAATATATTTTATCATAATATATAATAAATAAAATATAAATAATAAATAAAAATATTAAATATAATAATAATAAAATATAATAAAAATTTTTTTTACATTTTTAATTTGAAATAAGTTTTAATTAAAATATTTTATTAATTACATGTTTATAGTGTTAGAATAATCAGAAATATTTGAAATATCTAACTTTTAATTAGGTTGAAGAGACTATTGAAAAACAACATACTTAATTCATCATACAATAAACAACATTAGAAAATATTCATCACATTCTATAAGCTGATTGGGATTTCCGTTTAAATACTGATTTAAAGGAAACATATAATTAACAAATTAGATTACACAGAATCTTAAAATTATATTCTTAATATCAACCATGGTTTTGAATAAGCTTTCATGTATCACAGGCATTACCTTTATATTGTTTTCTTGAAACATTAGTAAAGAAAACAGTGGATGAGATAATTTTAAAGAACAGAATAATGTTTTTCCTGACTGTTCTAAGAAAAAGATTGAAGTCAAATTGAATAGTAATATTGAAACAGAAGAGATTCTGACATCTAACAGAAGAGCTTTGATTCCCATTATGAGTGACAATCATTTGAATTATTATTGATATGAGACTACAACCCAGTAATAAACATTCAAAATGGACGAAGTAAAGCCGATTCAAATCTTTAAATCATTAAGTAAATTTTAAAATATTTTTGTAATTATTATCCAATAATATATTAAATAATTAAAATAAATAAATCATTCCATTCAAACTAACAAATAAAATTATCATTACTGATGATGGAAAACGTAATTTCGCAACATGTTCAATAATTAATTTCTTAAAAAAGCTCTTACAACATTATTTTTCAAAATATTTTGCTGAGTTCGTGAAATCGGCAACAGTTTGCTGAAATTGTGTAATTGCCGAATTTATGAACTAGTCAATTTTTGCCGAAATCACTAACTATATGAAAAATTTTCATTTTAAAATGAAAATTTCTCAATTTAAAATGAAAGAGTTGTTATTTAATATGAAAAAATATCAATTTAATATAAAAAAATGAAGAATAAAACCTCTTCCATTTCAAAAGATGAATTTCCTATTCTGCAAAAAGGTTTTGATTCACATTAAAATTGGCAGTTCTGTGAATAATTATTGATTAGATATTCCAATCAGTCATTAATTAACATTTAGAACGGACAAAGTGAGCTAGTCCAATGCATAAAATCTTTAAAGAAATAAATAATAACATTGCCACCAGTATCCAATAATATTTCAATAAAGTTAATTATTTTTTTTATCATTTTCGGTCCTTTTTATTTTATATTCAAACATTTTATAATTATTGGTGATGATATATGAAACATCGAAACATGTATTATTTATTTATTATTTTATGATTTGTTATTTTTTTATGTTTATTAAGTACTACTAACCATGAGATGATAAACTTTCACCAAAGTTCATAACTTTTTAATAAAATTTTTAAAAGTAAAACGTCATCTTAGGATCCATTTGATATAATGTCATATTTTCCTTTAAATATACCTTCTATCATAACAATAATTGGAAATCTAAGACTTTCCTTCATTTTGCTTTGAGTAAGCTTTAAGTTAAAAGTATAAGAACAATGAGACGTTGGGTCGAAAAATTTCATTTAAGTGACTCAAATTTGAATAATTTGCTTCATAAACATACTCCCTCCATAATTACTAATGTTGATTTGAAGGAAATGATTGAAGCGAATTCACGATTAAGTTAACTCTCAAAAAAGATGTAAAATGAGAAATCTTGCAGAAAACGGAAAGAATATTACACATTATTGTCACATGTGTAGAGAATTGGATCATTAATAACTATCATCGACGTTATGATGTTCCAAATAAGGGTCCAAATCCAGTCTTTATTCAAAGTCAATTATTGAATCTGTGTTATGACCTGTAAAATATTTCATGCATTTTTCTTTTAATAAACAGGAAGAGTAGATGTCTTTGTATAACCTTGGTAAAAATGTGTTACTATCGATGGAGACTATTTTTAGAACATTTTTAGTACACACTTTTATACAAGCTTCATCTATCTGTTTGTCTTGTAAAAATCTTGTAATTGATTTTCAACCGCTTCCCAATGCTCAATTAAGCTGAAATTTTGCATACTTGATCATTTCCCATTACAATACATGAATCAATTAACAGATCTTTAGTGCACATATAAAAGGGTGTTTTTTATATATTACTTGTTTAAATAATTAAAGACACTTTAGAAAATAAAACAAAAGAACAATATTTTAAATATTTTCTTAAATATGTGTTTCGCTTTACTATGACACCTTTAGTTCAGTTAATCGGTAAATTATTATCATTTATAGTTATAAATTATTGTATTATTTATTAAAAGTATTTTAATAAATTTAGAGGAATTACATCTTTCGTTTCAAGGTTTTTGAAACTATTTGAAACTCCTGTAGTATCTTCGGACAGTTTTGGTGCATACCGATTTTGATAGTCAAAATCCAAAAATATTTACCTAGGCTTATTTAAAATCAATGTTGCGACACAGATAAATACTACTCTACGTAATTTAAGTACATATTCTCACAAATAGATGGTACTAGTATTTAGTAAGTTAATTTGATATACATTAATCGGGGAACTATCAGATATACTTGTTTGAAGCATTGAAAATGTCAAACAAATATTTCTACGTACATATTTTAGGTAGATCTACTGGTACGTTAATTGTTTTGAAGAATATTGTTTTCGTTACTTAAATTATTCAGTATTTTTTATACAGAAAATAAATTATTGATTTCTTTTAATCAATAATTTTAATCTTTTTTTTAATCTTTTTTAATTTTGTTCATTTTATTATTATTTTTTTACGATCTCCGAAAATATGTGTAGAAAGCTATCAAAACACCTGCTATTCATGTCTTTTAAAAAAGTTGACTCATGAAAGGTTAAAATTGTTTTAGTTATTATCCTTTCATAATTAAAATCAAAGTTACTGGACAGTTCTTAACAATCATTCTCATTCTACCTCCCACGACTCGTATTGCATCTCATAATGTGTTCCATAATTCTAATATTTCTTCTCTTTTGTGTAAGTTCATTAATTCCAATAGCGAATTCATGAGGTCTCTTCTGTGTTGAATGATTTTTAGTTTTGATAAAATCCATTGATTAACTAGAATTAATTTTATATCTAAATCTGGTTTGCATAAACATGCTTGAAAGAGACTATGGTTCTCGGGCAAAGCAATATTTTCATTATAGCAATTCTAGAATTTTCAAAACTTTATTAAAAAACTTCATACTCATAATTTATTAACGTAACTGTGGAAATTAATGTTCGTAATATACCTAATAATTCGATATGAAAATTAACAACCCTTAGTAATTTATTTTACTATTATATTCTTTTGTGAAAAATCAAAATTGAGTTTTATTGAAGACTTTAATTTGTATCAAGAGAATCTTCCTTGTTAAAGAAGAAAAAAGAAAACTAAATCAAAAAATTATATTGCAAGGAAATGTGTCATCACATGTTTCGAGATATTGAATATGTGAGACAAGAGCTCACGCTTCTAGGGCTATTGTTTACATTCATCGCAATAGTTCTATAGATTTAATTGAAGAATTAAAAAGTCAAGTATGATGGATTATTGTGTCAGGGGTTACTGGCTAAGACGTAGAATAATCGTCACAATATATAAACATAATTTAAGAAATGTAATTCATCTTGATAGACAATTCGAATACCATTACACATGCAACACTTCGAGCTTCAACAGGAGCTTCAATTCCATGGTTAAGACGAAATCATACAGTGCTAGGAAGTTATTTTGAACATGTATTATAAATGTTATGTATTAAAAATAATTGAATTTCTTTAAATATATCAGTTTTCCAATAATCAACCTGTATTTGAGAAATATGTTGTAGTTTTTTAGTTAAAAAGAATACTTGAATAATGAATACTTGTAATGCCTAAAGCCGTGTCGAGCAACCGGTGCGCCGCGAACATTTTTGTAAAATATTTAAAATCGTTAAAGTTATTGGAATTGTTATTGAACAAGTTATTGAAGTATTACTCTATCAATGTTTTTGCATCATTGTAAAACACAAAGTAAAATCTGTTGGTTAAAAAACTGTGAAAAATAATTTGTTGTGGCGCTATTTAAATTTTTTAATAGTATTTATTTATATATTGTAATTACCTACGAGTAAATTTATAGTAAGTCCCACAGGTGCGCCGCGAAAAAAAAGTTTTAAGCTTAGTGCGCTGCAACTCGAAAAAGGTTGCCCGACACTGGCCTAAAGGATGCATTCTTCTAAAACTCTCTAACTCCTTTACAATATTATGTAAGTAGAGTTTTATAATATTAAAAATTTTATTTTTCTACCAAATAATTTATTTAGTAATCTATTTTAGGGAAAATATTATAAAATTATTAAAAAATACTGTATACTAATTTATTTAGATTTGAAAAACAAACTTGTATTTTAATAAAACGTTTAAATTGTGATTTCTCGTTAAAAAGTCTATCATTTAGCTATTTATTATATCATATAATCAATTTAATATTATAATTAATAGTCCCAAATCTCATGAATCTACCATCATTTTTTAATTCCTCGGTCTTTTCATCCCCGATGAACGGCCGTGTCAAATCCCTGGATATTTGCAGCGGAATCCCGGTTTCTTTACTTCCGAATGCCGTATTATCGAATAGCGAAAAGAGTAAAATCAAATTAGCAGCCGAAAATTTGGCTCAAACTCTTCCGAAAATCGATGCAAGAATTAATTCAACCGGTCGGAAAGATGTGAATAAAGGCCTTATGGTAATAATGAAAAATGAATTTTGTTTGTTATTAATGAAATACATAATCATTTTTGAAGAGCATTTTATCAATGCCTGAAGATGATCCGGATAGAGAAAATCAAATCTATCGTTACTCAGCGATCTACGGACGATTTAATGCTCCGAGACGGACCGGAAAACCAATGAACCATCACGAAGTATCTGTTAATGAAGCAGCTGCCCAGTTGAGTCTACAGATTCCCGAGTTGATTACTCGCCGAGACAATTTATTTCATTTGGCGAGACAGGTTGTAAAAATGGCCGAAGAGATTAAAGATGACAATTTTAAATTACCACAAAATCAGTATGTTTATTATTCTGTTCTATTTTCCCTTCTATATTTCAGTAAATATTTGAAAATATAAATTTGGGACGTAGAAAACTCATTTTAAATAATTGATTTAATAGAAAAAAACTGAGATAAACTTTTACAAATATCTTATAATTTAGCAAATAAATCTCATACTTAAATGTGATAGATTAAATTTTATATTTTTTGAATGAAGCCTCGCAATTAGAAATATTTAATTCATTCAGCCATGCAAAAGGGAGTAGTCCAAGTGCGAGCCTTGTCAATAGTAAGAGTTTATGATAGAATTGCAGTCTCTTACAAATTAATTGTACACCTTGATGTAGAAACATAAATACATTTTAATTGGATGCGTGTGAATGTTTTAGTTAATGGAAATATATTATTGTATTCACATCCTTATTTAGGCGTTTATTAAGAAAGGAATATTTGCACGATCCGTTAGTAAAACATTAGAAATCTCATTTCATGTCAAGAATAATGTGAATTGTTAATCAGTCATCCTAATGCTTGATAATTAACAAATCGACTACTTATTTAATACGAATAGAAGAACGATTGGTTGATTTACAAGCTCAGTTTGTGGATAAGTATTTGTGGTATTTACATGACGATCTCCCTGCAACAGTTGAGAGACGGTTACAAACTTTTTTCAAAAGCAGAGGTTACCTCTTTTTCCCATAATTTGCTTTCATTCATGAGGCAATCTTGATCAAGAATTTTCGGATGGTACTAAAAAGAACGGTGTCCCTCGTTTTTTTTTCAATCACCAAAAGGTGATGCAAGACGATCCAGATATTCAGGAAACCATGACCAATTTGAACGACTCTATGATATTCATCTGGTTTCCCTTCTTAGGCATTTATATTAAGGCTTCATAAACTACTGGAGTTGAAATTTAACCTTTTATGGGTTGTGTAATCGATTGTGCATGAAGGTATTCACGCACTAGGGTGAGCAATAAATTTGTAAAGAACTGTATTATCGCAACTATCCTCTAACTAAAAAAGATTTACCTAAAAGCAATATTTGTAAAATAATGACACTCATTATCTTCTGTCAGCTGCATATCCAGCTTGATGTACCAGTACATATTTTCTGCTAGGAAAGTTGAAACTTGCTGATCAACATAATGCTTAATGCATTTCTTAATAAAGAATAAACTATTGACCCATTTCTCCCAACATTTATTAGTATAGTCAATGATGAAAATAGCTCAATATTTAAAGAGAATTATCTCTTCTCATCAATTTCTCATAAAAGTCACTTATTCAAATTCTTAAAATCAGTAAACAAGAAAGACAAAAGGAAAACTATTGTAAGGCGTACCTCAGTCATCCCTGCTAATCATCAGCTCAATCGATTTGAAAACTAATATAAATACTAATAACAATTGTTTAGTTTTTTTACTGAATAAAAGTAGTAATAATTAATTAAAAATATGAAACATGAAAGATGAACAAGTTTTCTCTTTTTGAATATTAGTAATGTCTTGTAAGATCTCCACCTAAAATTTTTTTAAAGAATAACAGATATATATTTGGAAACGGAAGGTTTACTACAATGAATTATAAAGAAAATTACCTTTTTTATTGAATAGAATTGAATGTTTCACGTTTTTATCTATATTACTAAATCTTTGGAATTGCTGAAATCACTGATGAATCTCAACGACAATTTTTACATCTTATAAAAATGTCTTTTTTGTGTCTTTATGTAAAATAATTTATAAATTTGCAATATTATTAATATATAAAAATGACTTGACAATCGACTAATATTTTTGACAATATTATTTGGGTCTGAAAATTTACGAGTATTAATTATTAAATTATTTAAAAAATCAATTCTTGTATTAATAATTATTTTTCAAAACAAATAATAATAAAAAATTATCGATAAAACAGTCGATTGTGAAACAATAAATTAGTATAAGAATTTACAGTTATACATGACTGAAAGATTTTATTGCCTCCTTTTGAATTTGTACCGACACATACTCTAATAATGTCTAAATATCAAGAAGTCAATACGGTACGTTGTCTAAGAAGACTTGTTAATTGATCTTTTATCAAGTAATACACATGGGAATCAATCGATTTATCGTTTGGAATATCGCGGAATGCATGGGTGACAAACATGAGCATGATCAACCCGTTTAAGGAAATATGATGTATTTTGTAAAAGTACATATATTAATATTATATATATAATATATGTATATATAAATAATAAATCAATATTAAAGATTGATTGAAAATATTAATATTACGGATTACAACTATATTATATTACCTACAAAACATTTTCCTGTAAAATCGGTTCGCAAAGGAATTTTCTGCAAACCAATTTATCAATATTCCCCCTGAAAGTACATATATCCATATAATCCATTTCCTCAAAATCTCGCTGTACAACCGAGTGATTTTCTGACGTTTCCATCGATATTGTTACAACAGAAGATCGTTATTTTGAAATCTTTGGATAATGAACACAAATCGAAATCAAGATTTATCCGTGTCGTTCTCTCTCTCTCGTATGTGATTTTTTTTGCTATATGTTTATTTATATTGTGTAAAAATAAAATTTTTATATATATTTATCTTTATTTTTTGTTACGTTAAAGGAGTTAATTGAAACACGTTTTCAGTTAGCTCCTTTACATATTTATTTAGCCATGTTTTTAATTATTATTAAAAGTTTTGACAATGATTGTTCTCCTAAATTTTAATTGCATTCAATGTGAACGTACGAAATACTGATATTAAATATTATGGCACATTTCTGACCGGTGCACTAATAATTGTATATACTGGAATGGAAATTTTAGGACCAATATGACAGAAATTTGTATGCCTGTTTTTGTTTCCATAATTCTATAAAATACGTTATTTTCAAGCGCAAATTTCTGAACAGTTTTCAAATTAATTGTGTCAATAGTTTCTAAATGAAGTATTATTATCCCTTTTGAAGATATCCTCTTCTAATTCTGAATGTAAATAATATCATTAAATATTTAACAAAGAATATTCAATTAATTTTCTAATTTCAACTGTTTTAAATTGCTGGTAAATTTGCCCGAATATATTTCCAATAGCTTTAGAAGACTAATCAATCAATTAATAAATAACACATTTATTTATTAAAATATTAGGAAATTTATCAACGGAAAATACGTGTTAAATCAATATTATAAAATAATTGATAATTTACTTTTAATATCCATTTTAGACTTATTTACAATATATATTCTCTAACAGAAGACTTTTTGCAATATTTTTGGTTATTAAAATAATGAACAGACTGAGGCCACAATCGTGTCACTTTTCCAACGTGATGTACATTAATTTAAGCCCTCGTGGGAATTCCTTTTGAGGAAGATACTGAGAATGATGGGTTTTTCAAGGTTCTTGAGTAATTATTTAAAACCAATCTAAGAAAATCATTTATAAAACGGAATTTGTGTCAGTTGTAAATCATTTATTTAATTAAAATGTTTATTATTCATGCAGTTTTATTAGTCGTAAAATCGTTTTTTGTTATTATGTTTTTATCGCTCAAAATGAAGTGTTTGAAGAATCCACCTCTTGAAATTCACGAACATATGTTCCGACATCATCTTGCAATTTCGTGATCTGATCGACTGTGTTGTTAACATATTCCTGTTTTCAAACGACATCGTCACGATTCATCCACCCATTTAATTTTAAACAATTAAAAACTTTGTTAATTATCGAAAAATATTTTAAGGTTCATTGAAAGATTGTATTTTATATGTATAAATCAAAGATTGGCAAATTCGTCATCTAGAACTGCTTGTGACTCTTCACTGAGGGAAGTGCGGTTCCCGTTAAAGTTTTAGACAACGGGCGACATATTTACGACACAGTTTTATTGTTTCCGTGATCTGTCTGTAGTGAACTTGCGCGTGAACCGTTTTATTTTGACGTTTTATAAAACCAAACACTGGAGAATTTAAAGCTATCTGGAAACATTTGCAAGATGGGTTTGTAGTTTTACTTATTTTTTTTTACATGATTTACTAAAATAATCCTAATCAAAATGTAAACTTCACCCTGGATTTATTGCTAGGTGATATGTAACAATTTTTTATTGTATAGACTGAGGCTGTTTAGATGAGAATTTATTTTCTGTTACTGAAATTGTTATGTGATTCTCGACACTACCATAATGATGCGAAATTACAAATTTGCAATACAAAACTACTCACATCAATTTCCCACAGCTGTCCTTCATCTACTTGAATCAAAATAGAAATTTCGATGAGAATCATAATTAATGTTTTCTATTTATTTTTAACGGCAGTTGTGCACATTGTATTTCAAATAAATCTTTTTTCTGTTATAATTGTGCAAATAAATATTGCTTTCATATGTACAGATCGAACTCAACCTTGAAGGACTGTTAACATTGATAAACTTTTCACTGTATGTCTCAATAAGCTTAAAGTCAAGTTTCGGGATCAGATCATGATCTAGTGTGTGTTTTGGAATGTATTGATGTGTTATGATCACTCGGATACATTGATTTTCACACGAGCAGTATCAAAAAATAAACATTTTTATTAATGTTTGATATTTTCTTCATAGAAAAGAGGTATTTATCTATCGTACAAATCGTATGAAGACTTTGATCACTGAATAAGCTTTAATAGCTATTAACAACATCAATATGAGTTTTGCAACATTTAATAATATCACAAGGCGCATTCACTATTTAACATCTCTCTTGATCAATTTATTTCTGAGTTCAAACTAATTATTTTCAATAAATGAAAATCTGTTAATAAAAATTATTAATTATAAAGAATTTAATTGGTTGAAATTAAATCTAAACATTTT
>MQRK01236333.1:86081-102567 GCA_001938485.1 Girardia tigrina
TATTAAAATTTTAAATTACATTAAAAAATAAATAATACATTCAAAATTATTTTAAATCTTTTTACTTTAAAATTAAATTAAATTATTTTTAATTAGTAAGAATCAAAGAAAATATCAATCATCCATCTGGGTAGGAGAGGCACAATCCGAATCAACATACAATATCAACACACAATTCAAAACTTTCCTCAATAATAGTGTCAATAGTGAAAATTCATTAAATAATAAATGAAACAATAGATCAGTTCTCTTTTCGTTAAGGAAATTGGGATTGAATTAAAAACTTCTAATATTGACATCTAAAATGGCAAATATTAAATTTAATTAATTTTCTATATTTTATTAATTGACAAATTTATAATTATTTAATCAATTAACAATATCGCTCTAAATTTAACAGTTTAATTATTTTTTAATTAATTGTGCAGATTAATGGAATGTATCAAAAAATTCTAATATTTTTAAAAACTTTTTTAAGATATATTAATTTTTACATAATGTTACTTTATATTTATTATATATTATTACATATTATATATTTACATTAATATCTACATTTATTTAAAGAAAAATTAGTCTACTTAGTTTTTATTTCTAGTTAAATAAAATAAATTGATTTAAAAAACTCGATTTCTGAATCGGTGACATTAGCGACGTTATCCATCTCGGATCCCTGGGTGAGTAACTCTTACGAATGTTTGGAAAGTCGTCCTGATCTTTTAGACTTTAATAAAATATTTTTCTCATTTTTCAAATGTAAAAGAGTACATGTAGTTTCTGTCTTTGAAGCCTCTTGCTTTTGTTTTAATTTAATTAAGAACAAGGGGCATTTAATTATATTTTTATTTAAAATATTTTGGACAATATCAATGTTTAGGAGATGCACAATCAAAATCAACATACAATATCAACACACAATTCAAAACATTCCTCATAATTATAATTTTCACAATATCAACCAGCCTTTATGATAGCACTGGATGAAACACCAGTCTATTTTGGCCAAACATATTATTCAGTGATCAAAGTCTTCATACGATTTGTACGATATATAAATACCTCTTTTCTATGAAGAAAATATCAAACATTAATAAAAATGTTTATTTTTTGATACTGCTCGTGTGATAATCATAATAATTAAAATAATAACTTATTATTTTAAACGATACTCGAAAAATATATTTTTTGAGATTGATTTTTTTCAGACTGGTTTAGAATTTCTATTTCTGAATTTCATGTAGCTAGACGTACATTACTAGAAGTGCAAGTAAAGATAATAATGAAAGAAAACTCTAATCTGAAGCTATCAATATTCTACCTTACTTTCGGAACCCGACGACGTTGAATTCGAGCCATAGAGATCTGATTAGATTAGTTATTGTATAAAATGAAACTGTTTGATTATTCGAGTAAATTAAACAATTTCTATCGACATAAATTAGATTAAAGATATGTAATGGAAAATTAATGTTTTTGAGATTGATAAATTATATATGTATTCATTTTATTTCAATGCTAATGATCATTAATTAATTTAATTAATTATACGGTTGACTAGGTAATTCAAAATTTTAATATCTCTTATGCTCTTTTCATCTATAATATCCGACGTATAAACTCAGGAATCAAATATATTACATATTTGTATAACATGGTTTTCAATTTAGATTGAGACTTCTTATTGTACTAATTTATTATGAATACAAAAAACATGTATTGTAATGTCGTTATTTTCTGCATTTTTGGTTGCATTTGTCTATCTGCATTCTGAAAATCAAAAATTAAATTGTAATTTCAAACAGTGCGATGCAATCATTAAAAAATATTACGCAATTGACAAATAATTAATCGAGAACAGGGTCACCCTCTGACTATGTTTATGTGTGTATTAACTGCCGTGTTTCTCCAAAAATAACTTCCGGGGTTATATTACTTTTTAGTCAAAATAATAAAATTCAAAATTTGTGTTATTTTTGAGGTAGGAGTTCTACTAATTAAAATAAATAAATATAAAAAATTAACTGAAAAAGTTTTTTGTTCAATTATTGATGTTTCGTAATGTTAAAAAATATCATCATTATTGAAAACTTGTAGATTAGTAATCTGCCTCTGCTCTCCATTTTTTTGTTAAACTAGTGGGCTAAGTGGTTCATGTTTAGCATTTGCAGTTTCTTCAAAAGAGAAGTTTTTGTCCAAATAACGAGCATGTAAAGCATTTAAAAATCATTCATTGGTAATCTTGTCCCAGGAGTTTTTTTACCAATTTCACTTCTTCACTCATTTCTGGCTTGATTGGGTTTCCTTTTTCATTAAGTGTCATACGATTTTCTTATATAGTCATTAACTTCAAATTTAATTTAATCCTTAAAGGGTTTATTGATGGTTATATCGAGTTATGGAAGGTATCATGGTGGTACCAGTAGGTATCATTATTTGATCGAATCGTCATTGCAAAATAATATGAGGAAACACATGACCAATTCATTTCCGAATGACAGGTTGTGTACACCACACCTCCGTTTCCAAAATATATAGGTCAGAAATATTATCAATGCGCTCTTTTTTTCATTTAGTAATAACTAATGGCGGTAGCGTTTGACCATTTAATTTTGTTCCAAGAACACATGTTTCTCTTTAACTATCATAGCATGTTGAAGAAACATAAATCAAACCAGCTCCTTGAAAATCAATAGTATTTTGAGATGTTTGGCCCAAATAGACTGGTGTTTCATTCAGTGCTATCATAAAGACTGGTTGATATTGTGAAAAATTAATACTGTCGGCAAAATGTTTAAAAGATAGGGCTCGATAAATTATTTCCACATCATCAAGCTTAAATAATGTTGTTGCTCTCCTTAGTGATAATTCATATCTTTTAAAAAAGCCATCAATCCATCGTTGCGATGCTTTGAATTAATCTAAAGGTACGTCAAACTGTTGTCCATTATTCAAAGCAAAATATTGTACATGAGCTCTGCGCACAACAAGGTTAGCCATCTCTTTGTTGTGCTACCCATATAAACCAAAAATCTTCTAACTCGGGAAACAGTGCCTTTTTTTACCTGCTCTGGGTTCGCGTTGTATACCATCGCCTTCCTGTTCAAGTGAATTAATTTAATTTAATTTAATTAATTTACACCATTGTCGGTCTTTTACAAAAGAATTTTTTGACAAACTTTGTGAAACTTTACTTTGCGGTCGTTATGTCCCATCCCATTTTATATCACTAATTTATTTTACCTAATGATTAATTGACAAATATTTACCTTAATTAATTTAAGAGTCTTAAAATTTATTTTTAAGAAAAGCGTTTTTTACAAAAAGAATTACTTCTAAAAGTTCCTTACGTGATCAAACTGTTTTCTAATTTTCTACATTAAACGTTCTATAAACATAAATTTAAAATTACAGTTAATTTTTTTAATAATGACCGTTTTTTAACGACTTTTTCATTGAACGACCGTAAAACTAAAAATATAATGGTAGTAATAGAATAAATATTAGAAATAACGACCACAATTTATCAATATTATAATTAATTTTTTTAATATCTGTCGTATGTTGTGTTGTTTTAATTGTTTAATTGTTAATAAATTGGCGTAATCGCCATTTGTGTTTTGAATTGTCTATTTATTTTATTGTATAATTTTAGATTGAATAATAATTTCTATATCTAACTTGCAATTATTGATTTACGTTAATATCAAATATTCCATGTCAACGAAAAAACAAAATCAAAAAACTAAACGAAAAAGATACACGAATAATGAAAAACTAGAAGTGCTAAATTACAAAAAAGAAAATCCTGGTATAAGCTAAGATTTTTTAGCTTCAAAGTTTAACATGCCGAAGGGAACTGTTAATGAATTGTTAAAAAACAGCGAAAAATATAGTTATGTTAATGAAAAACTGAAAGATCGATTTGCAATACATATTAATATACAAAGTCATAAAATTTACGAACCATTATATGGAATGGATCACCAAAAAAAGAAAACAAAATCATACAGTTTTAAACTCTATGCTTGCATAAATGGCAACTAAAATTTCTAAACAGATGAAAATTGACAATTTTAAAGCTTCTACAACTTGGATTATACGATTTAAAAAGGTATTTGGAATTAAGTATCAAACTATTGTGGGGGAATAAAATTTTAGTAAATCCAGTAGTTCTTGAAACTAGTTTTAATGATTTCAATAAAATACTAGAAAAATTAGACAAAAGAGATATCTATAACTGCAATGAGACTGGATTGCTTTTTAAATGCCCATCTAAAAAACATTATTATTAAACGATGAACAAAAAGCTGGTGGAAAACTCAGCAAGGAGCGGATAACACTCCTTTTTTGTGCAAATTTTATAGGAGAAAAGGAAAATCCATTGGTGGTTGGATTTAAAAATTTAAATTTTGATCAAATGAAATTGAAATATGATTATAATTAAAAATCTTGGATAATATCTAACATCTTTATTAAATGGCTAACCTGTTTAAACAAAAAATTTGAAAAAGAAGAGATAAAAATTCTACTACTGTTGGACAACGCTACTCCGTTTAATATAGACAGAATTTTCAAATATTGAGCTTTTTATTTCCAACCATATACTACAAGCAAATCCAACCTCTTGATCAGGGGGTTATAAAGTCCTTTAAAGACAAATACAAAAGGATATTGACAAAAAATATCTCAATTGTGAATGAAGAAGAACTGCCATATGATGTATTAATTAAGGTAATAAAGTTGGTGGATGTTTTGCCTATTATAATAAATGCATGGGGTGAGATTTCAACAGAGACAGTTACGACCTATTTTAATCATGCGATAGCAAACTGGAGTAGGGTTAATCCAATTGATAAGGGTTTCGAACCAATTTTACGAGAAAAAAATGACAGCGAAACGGAAGATATTGTGCCAGCTTATGATAATCATTATATTGATGACGAGAGTTTTTTAGTCAAAATTATAACAGATAAAAATAAAATCGAAGATTGTGATGATGTAGTAGATTCCATTTATGATGAGGTGGGCTTTGTAGAAGCCTGGAATTGTCTAGAAAAGTTGGAAAAGATTTTTTACAGCATAATAACGATGCCCTTATAAAAATTAATGAATTAAAAAATAATTTGGAAGGTATAAAGAAAAAGGGATTAACTAAAATAACCGATTATATTATGAAAAAGAATAAATAAAAAATTTAATCGTTATTTTTTTTTAATGACTGATCTTTTTTTAGGTCGTTATTTCAAAAATTAACTGTATTATAATTTATGTGTTGCCTTGAAATAGTTTAAAGAACATCATCAATTAAAAAAATTAAATGGAATATCGCACAATCTAGAGATAATTATGTCCCAATTATAAATCTAACAAGAGAAATTAAATTTAATCTAGAACCGTAACTATTTCGTTCCGATTTCGGTTCCGGTTCACTCTAAATACAAAGTTTAGGTTCAGTTTTGATTTCGTTATGATAAGTTGTTCATTGATAACTAACAACAAACTGTTTTAGAGATTAAACCTAAATAAGCATTCATCCATACATTTATTTTTTTATTATGATGTAGGCAAACAAGTTCCATTTACGAAATTTCCAACAATAGTGAAACTTATAATGTCTTGATTAAATTTACGGATTATAAATACAATATTTCATATAATAAAAATATTACAAATTAAAAATAAGACGTTCAAAAAAGATTTATTTGTCTACAATATTTGTTTTATTTAACACTAGAACTAGCAACCGGTTAAAATGACCGGTTGTATCAATGGTTCGCAAGATTTCTCTTTACATTTCATTTAATATTTTATGAAAATATTATGACTTTTTCTAATTTTATGTATTTAATAATATTTTACATTATTTTAATTACCAAATTAAGAAACCCGTCAAAACGGCCGGTTTGATAGAAATAGGTGTATAACAATTGTCAGTAATTCTAATGTTAAAGAAATATAATACTTAATATTTAATTACACTCCCCCATAATCCCTCGTCCAAATTACGTAACCATCTAGATGTTTACGGGGTTTCCGTATTTGCATCAGTCCTTCTTTCATCATCGCTATCTGTAATGTTAGCAGTACCTATCTCATGAGCTGCCTGATCTCCAGCTTCATTATCGTTATTTGCAGTGTAATCATCGGAACCAAATATTGTCAATTCTTGAATTTTCGTTACTTTATTGATATGGAATATGTGACTTCAACAGATTTAAGGATGTGATTACATGTGGTCCAATCTATGGTTCATAACATTTATAATTGATTTTCATATAACCACTGTCGTCTATACTGAAAGGATTTTTCTCTAAGTTATCAAAATCATCATTCAAGTTGCATTTTGAAATGAATTAATATTTCACCTGGCGCTCATCTCGTATCACAGAAAGTCGATATTTTACATGAAACATTAATTCATAGGGCACCGAATCTTTATGACCTGTCATAATGTTATACCAAATCACACATTTACTAATTGTCCTTTTAATACTAGCTTGTTACAAATAAGATGTTTAAAATAGATTTATTTATATCGAAAATATTTGTTTTATTTAAAAAAAAATATAATACCCAATATTTAATATTTAATGAAAATAAATAAATCAAATACATGAGAAATTATTTACATCATCAGGTTACATTCCCCAGGGTAACATAACATAATGTGCACTTTAAATAGAGTACGAAGCAACAGAGAAAGCAAACCATTTTCTCGTTTTGACGATTGATAAATCTTATGATCATGGAATGGAATTGATCATTCATGATGAAGTGCATTTTCACTTAATTTTAAGGTTTAATTAATAATTCATTTATATTCAATGATTTGAGGGTAAAATATTTTATTGATTTATAGAAAAGTCCCATATTATGTTACCATGATAGAATATTACCCGGTGAGATTTTTAGCAATTACTAATAAATTACATTTTTTAATTATTATTAAAGCTATTAAAAATATTAAAAGTGACTAAATAATGTATTCAAGAATCGTTGATCCTAGGTTAATCCCTATCATATCTCAAGTTGAATTTTAACACTGAAAAAGATATTTTGAAGCTAGCTCTAGAGCATGGATGTTACACTCAAAAGAACAGTTTCTGTCATACAAATATAGATATTTGATGTACTAAACTGTAATAGGCACCACTGTCATAGGTCTTGAAAAAGAGCTACAACCATTAATGTGGATAATTAAGTGAACGATCTTGACTAAATTGCACAGATCAAATGACCCAACTCGAATCTATACTAATTTCACGTGATGTATACGAGTTAAATACACGGTTACCAACAACTTCAGGACTAATTTTCTTCTAAACTTTTACTATATAAAAATGAAGTCCAATATAAATATTAAGTATAGTAAACATTGATTTTTTCTGAAGAAAGATTATAAATTCATTAGGTATCTAAAATCTTAAATGTGAGTATTAAAGGAACAACTTTAAAAGAAAACTGAAATGAATGATTTAATATGTATTGTACTTTGGGTCTAGATTGGGTATATGATATGTAATTTTATCAATTTGAGATCAACCCAAACCCAACCGAAAATATCAACCAAACAAATATTCCATAATTTTAATAATTGCTTTGTAGCCACATAAATTTTCATAGCCACAATTTTTAATGAAGTTCTCGATTGAAATAAACTCCTTTTATAAAAATATGAACATTGCTCTTTAAAAAGACCTTTTTCCAGAAAATAAGCTATTTTGTGTAAAACTAAAGTTAGTGATGCTAATTAATTGATTTAACCGGGTTGCAAAATTACCTTGGTTCTACTTTGATCGCCAGTTTTAGTGGTTTTTTATTATTATCCTATGGTCTGTAGTGTGTTGTTATGTTGCCAAATAGTAAAATAAAATTCATGCTTAATACTATTAGACATATGCTGCCTTTTTATGTTCCATTCAATAATTCAATCATTCAACGCTTATATCAACAATATCAAGATTTATATTTATAAAGTTATTTTTTAAACAGACAGAATTGCGATTGTAGAAATTCTTCGCAAATATTTCAGAATTAATCATCTTTCTTGATTGATAAATTATTAAATAAATATTTCAATTACCATTTACTAAAACAAAATATTAATTATTGTGATACATTACATCATTAATGTCTCATACCTATTAGAGTCAATGGCCGAGGTTGGGTTCACAATATGGAATACGCGGGGCAATTGACTATTCACGTCAGGTCAGACAAGCATGACTGCAATATGTACCATGTAAACCTGTTTTATCTGTCCCACGATGACTAAAACGTCTCCCTTACCCAGAGAAACCTAGGTGAAGAAGGTGTATGGAAATTCACAAAACCTGGAAAATGGCGGATGAGCTCTTTGGAGCCAACGGCCAACTAAAACTGGAGATGAGAAAGACGCCACCAGGTTACTTGCCTACTGAGACACTCATAATTTGGTGCACCCACGACCCGACAGCTGAGGTCCAAAAAACATATTGGAACACGAAAAAAATGATATTAACTATTAAATCAGTAGTACGCTTAGTTGTAGGAAAAATGAAGGGTTCTATTAATTTTTTTTGTATCGTGCATCAAAATAAATGAGAAAATAATAATAAATAAGTATAATCATACCAAAAAAATTTTTGGTGTACAAGCTTTTATAATTTGTCATATGTTTGCGGTTTTGTATCTATTTCACCCACTTCCCACATTTTCTGACTGAATTATCAAAGCCTACTAGGCGAAATCACGCTTTCTATTTGCATTTAGATGAAGCAAATTTCAAAGCCTACTACTGAGGAAAACATGAGAACGACACTTTAATTACTTTTTGTGGCCAAACTAGAGGCGATAGATGAGCAGTGACAGTGAAAAAGTGTATTGTCACCTAGAATACATCAGTCCTGAAAGTTTCATGTCGCTAGGTGAACGAGAAGTGGGTGAATTTTCGATCGCAAGATTTGATGCATCCAGACAGACAAACAAATGAAACGTAATAAAAGCTTGTCAAAAATAGAAATGCTTTTTAAAAAAGTCTATTTATTTACGAAAATAGATAATTGAATTGGAGTAAAAAAACAGCAGAAAAAGGTTCTACTTTCTTTAAGTAAGAGTTAAAGTTTCGATTGTGAATGTATTCAATTGTGTTAAACTACGAAATATCTTTTACTAAATAATAAAATCATTAAAAATTCAAACATTATATACATATTGCTTTCTTAGTTTTGTGATTTATAATAAATTGTTCAAATAAAATGGAACTTGTAATTCTCAGACAAGTATTTTTCAACAATTTTTTATCAAGTTAGCATATAGATTTTGGTAATTAACAAACTGGAATAACAATAATATTCCGCAACTCTTGTATGAATTTTGTTATATTTGACTTCTGGATCTTTTTTAAGAGACGGATTATTGAAAATGGCGGCTTCTGAAAAGATGGATTAGCAAGAGTAAAGTGTAATTTACTTATTAATAACTTGTTATAAATTAAAGTGTCACAAATATCCGTGACCATAAGTTGTACATTAAATTTTGCGTGACGATAGTCACATTTAATGATTAGTTGCATTAATCAACAATAAAAACAAAAACTTCCTATTTTGATTTTTCATTTGATGGTTCGAGTCTGTAAGACTGTTTGGAGGGAGTTTCGAATTCATCCACGTTTGTTTTATTCAATAAAATAATCAGCTCCCTTTCCTATATTTGTACCACAGAAGCGCATTGAACATACTCAAAATTCAAGTTACCACTTATGTCTTTAGAAAAGATCAGTTATTTTTCTTCTTACAGCTATAAGTGTTACTTTTTATTATTTATTTACCATAGTTTTTTTAAATTTTCAGTTTTAATAAATTATAATTTTTTACAATTTGCTGCAATTTTCTGTAATTCATAATACATTTTTTTCAAATTAACTCATTAAATTCAAATATTCCTGTACTAATAATATAATTATTGATAAAGTTACTAAAGGTCAAAAGATTGGTAAACTTGTTTGTGTCGTACAAAGATATTCTTTCTATCCACCATGTACTGTATTATTGAATCTTCAATTATTATTTTTTTTACTTTAATTATTTAAAATCTAACTTCAAAGAATTAAATTGTTATTTATTAAAATATAAGATTATTAAAATATTTCTTCCAAGATTTCACTTTCACATATCATTTAAATTCGTCGAAAAAATCCAAATATTTCGAATATCGATGATCCATCTAGGTTGGAGAGGCGCCTCTTTAAAACGTTAAGTAATATACGACACACAAAACGCATCGTTCGATAATCTTCCTCGCAAATTGAATAAAAGATCAACATATGTTCCTTTCGTATTTGAATACCTCCAGCCAATTTTTATGAAACAATCTTTCCTACATTTCTTAATTTAGGTTACAAATGATAAATTACATTTAATGAAATAAATTAACATTAATGTCTAATTCTAAAGTTATACAACTATTTTTGAAATATAAATATAAATAAATTAAATTTTCAAAGTTAAATATATGCAATCCTATATATTCATACTCCATCTTTTAGAATATTTTTGTTTGTTCTATGTCATAGTTTTTCTTTCTTGTATATTTATATTTATACGAGCTTACTTAATCCGTTTATCTCAGAGTTAATTCAATGCTAATATTTTTTTTAATTTCCATAAGACATTGAGAGTCGTGTCTAACCTTATTTTCTGTTCATTTCCCATTTATTCAGTATCCTGTCTAGAAATTATTTTTCAAGATTATTTTTTATTTTATAGCAATATTTTCATTCTGTTCATTATTATTAAGATACGAAGATGAGAACAAACACAGTGCTGACTGCATAGAAGTCGAGGTAAGAATCGCTACTAATTTTATGAGAATGTATTTGACTATTGAAATGAAGTAATGTTTTTAAAGGAAATTAATTATTTGAAAATCAAAGATGATTTTGTCATCTTTAAATTCATTAAAATCGTTGATTTTCGCAGAATACACATGATTTTCTGATACTTTCTAAATATTTCAATCAAATCTAGCCATTTATTTTTGCTTTGGTAAAATTGTTCTTAAATAAAATAGTATCGTGTTCATATTACCGATCTAAGCTAGGTCAAGTAAGCATCTATCGTGACCTGAAGAATTAATAATCACATAGAATAAAGCATTGGAACAAGGAACCATACAGAGACCCCTTCATATTGTGAGATGAAATAGTAGTGGATCGACTTCTCTTGACAAATATGTCACTGAATTTCAAAGATTTCATTTCTAAAACTAAGAAAACAGTTCTCATTGAAATAAATAAATGGATATATGAGTAGATTTTCGTGACTGGAATATCTTAATCTTTCAATGTGAAGGTTGAACTTACAGTTTTCTTGTAAGAGTTTCGTAGCTTTTTTAAGAGAACAGACTTAGATCATAAGAAATAATTATTTGATAAAACTAAATCTTGAGTTCTGAATTAAATTTAATGAGTAATTAAACTTTTGAATAATGAATTTGTTGAAAAATAGAAACTTCGAATTTCGTTAGTAATTTTATTAATTTTCTAATTAGAGTAATTCATATATTAGAAACATTCATATAATCATTATTATTGATACAGCCATTAGAAAGTGTCTTAATACAGAAACAGTTGATATTCTAACATTTCCGCATTGCAAAGAGTGATAAAAGTGAGAAAGAAATTAAACATGAATTGTTTTTTTAACAAATAATTTGTCTATAAATTTTAATATATCTTTATACCTTTTTACCTGTTGCACGGGCAAATTTTTTTTCGATGAATCGGAGCAGAAAATGTAACAAATTGAACATATGCAAGTGAATGCCTTCTACCAAATTTTGCATTGCCAAAGGAAAAGATAGTTTATGGATATTTTATCAAGCAAATTCAGACCACTGAAAAAAATCAGACTTTTCCGTAAAATTTCAAACAAGAACCAAAATGTTAACTACACTATCATTTATTTTCTTTCTGATAAACAAATAGTTTTTGTAGTGACCTACTTTTGGATATAGGATTTAATTCCTATAATAAATTAAATTGATTTTTTTAATTGATGAATTAAATAGTTAAATTGTAATTACAGTTTATTTGGAATAAATATTTATTATTGTTCTGTGGAATTTTTACTAAAAGTGGAGATATCCAAAGAAGAAAAATCCTTTACAATTGGTGTCAGAAGTGGGATCTCTACAAACTAGACCGAAGTCTACTGATTCGATCACTGCAACACAATGTGTTACATTAGCTGGATTAACAGCAGCTCCTCAATCTCCTTTACAATCTTCTAGTAATAATAGTTCCAATACGACTGCTCAAACATTAAAGGGGGTGGCTACTACAAAATCTCAGAATCTTTCTCCTCCCAATGTAACACTTACCACAACACATTTGTTGAGTCCAATGACTCCAAAACACGAAATTTTACATATTCCTCAAAATGACGTTAAAACTTTTAACAAAACATTTCAGAACAAGACAGTACAGACCACTTCGACTGAAAACTTATCATCCAGAACCCACAAGGACAATTACATGCAACACGAAGAAATGAAAGAAAATCATGTTTTTAGCCTTTCACCACAGACATCAGCAGTTACATAAAACACGATTATCAAAAGGAATATCATCCATTTATAAAAAAACTAAATCAAGTTAACAACATCACTTCCGTAGGTCAAATTAAGAACATCAACAAATTGTTAACTGAGGAAATCAATGAAACATTTACAAATACTTTCTCTGACTTTGGAGCTTTAGTCAGAGATAACATAACTGGCAGATTCGACGGACCATACAACATTGTGAAAAATCAAAAAAATTCTTTCCTTTTGATCATAAATGGCATCGAAACAATTGTAAACCAAAAACGAATCAGATTTTGTGCAAAAAAACCATTTGAGGAAATTGATTTCACACATTTAAATAACGAAGTCCGTAACAAAATCAAATCAAAATTCGAACATAATTTTCAAAGTGTTTGAAACAACGTAACGCTCCACTTACAATAGAGGGGCTTGTATAGTGACCTACTTTTGGATATAAGATTTAATTCCTAAAATAAATTAAATTGATTTTTTTTAATTGATGAATTAAATAGTTAAATTGTAATTACAGTTTATTTGGAATAAATATTTATTATTGTTCTGTGGAATTTTTACTAAAAGTGGGGATATCCAAAGAAAAAAAATCCTTCGCAGTTTTCATTAAAATGTTTTTAAATTTTCAGTTTTTCATTTCATAATAAATAATATTATAAATAGTATTTTCTAATATATAATATAATTATAAATTTTAAGAATAACAATTTGTGTTAATGATGAAACTTTCGGTGCACCGATCGAAATTTTTGCTGGTGCAGCGGTTCTTTAAAATCAGTATAATACCCAGCCCTAATATAATATAATATAATATCCGAATATCCTTGATCAGACTTGATCAAATATTACTTTAATATCATTATTTTTAAATGCCATTTTATGTTTATTTTTAAATAAAATTAATGAATGATAACAGTAATAAAATTATAGTCGAATTGAAATACGATAATATCGGATGTTTGGAAAATATTTAGCTCGAAATTTTCATGCTAAACAAAATATCTAAATTGTAAAGTTTAAAGTTTGTTTAAATATTTACCCACTTGTTTTAATCTTACAAAGTGTATTATGTTCGGTTGTGAATAATAAAATTAAAATGTATCTAAAGAGTTAATAATTGTAGTATATACATAAATTTTAATAAGCGATATTTGAATATGAACTCCAAACACCTTCCAGGTGTCCACCCAACAATGTCAACATCCATTCTTTTTGACAACAGTTTTTCACAGATCAAATGTTATTTCCAACACAACACAAATTTATATTAAATCGCTTGTTAACATTTATCCAATGTTTTTCCTTTATTTCCATTTTTTACAAAATATAAATTTCCTGGCACAAAATAAGTTTTTTAGCCATGAAAGTATGCCATTTGAATTTCGACGTGATCTTAACAGTTGAATCTCTAAAGCTGTTCATTTTACATTGTCCCTTGATTCTAACACTATAAGCAACAATAACATTTATTCCGATTATAATTTGCGCATTACACAAAATACAATTTAATTATTAAAATTCTATTTCACAGGCTTTTGACAATCAAATAAGGTTTTCATCAAACTTGAGCGATTTTCACCTTTCTTAAAGGTCAAAAGTAATTTATTGCTATCATTAAATAATGTAACTAGTTGTTACTTGAATAAGAAATAAATTGAAACTAAGATTAGGACGATAAAAAGGTAAAAGTTTCTCCGTTAAAGTCAACTGTGATCGTAAATGTGGAACTAAAAACATAATTAAATAATCTCGAATTGAAACTAAATCATATATATATTCATAGTTGGAACACATTACAACTATGTGAGTGGTATAAAGGCTTTCGTATATTATAGTCTCAGAATATTATTTTATCCTCTTTTTCATTTGTGACGATTTCGTCAAGTTTCAAAGTAAGATCTCTTTTGATTTTAGAAACCTATTCATTTGATTTATTAAGAAAAATCTTTTCTAGCAATACAAGGTTAATCAATGTTTTAAGAAAAGATTTAAAATATCCAATTTGATTTCAAAATGAACTTATAGTTCATCAATACTTTTCAAATTTTTAATGAAACAGGTTTAAGTAAACAAAAATACGTATATTCAAAGTTTATTTTAAAATAAAATTAAGAAAATTAAATAAAATATTAATAGAAATACTAGAAACAACTAGAAACAAAATATGGTAAAATTTAAATTGGAATTTGTTTAACTAACAAATTTTCAATATAATTTTTGTTAGTGATAGAATTTTGTTTAGTGGATTTCTGTCATGAAATTAATAATGCACATGCTAGTTGTGATATGGTATTGCACAATAATTCGTCTCCTAAAATAAATTTGATTATTAAAACAAACAAATGAAAATTCGAGAATTATTAGAAATATTATTGGAATCATTTAATTTATTAATTAAAAATAGATAATTTAATGATAATAAATAGTTTATTAATAATAAAATTCTTCCTAACATCCCCCTTTGTTAAGAAGCCTTGACCATTCTATATTAGGTATTACTTGTTAACCAGTGTCGTTTTCCAATTCAACCGCGATCATGAGTCTTTTTAATGACTCGATAAGAGCCTTAATATCTGTTATCGTCTTCCCATGGTCTTCTTTTTTTACTAATTCTTCGTCATTTATTTCAAAATTCCTAATTATATCAAATTACATAAATAACTAAATGTTGATTTTTGATAGCTGTTTGTATCTGTTCTTCTCTATTGTCCTATTTGTATCAACCGAATATTATTTCTGCTCGACTCATTTTAATGATTTTTGTATAATAGCATTTAAACAAAATTCAATTTCAGGAAGTAAATTCACACAATTCCTATTTTTATCTGTCTCAATTTTTTGCGTTAATATAATCCAGAATAGTTTGTAATATGGTGGTATGGATTTAAAAGCTTTACCTTTACATGTTTATAATTAATTTCGATTCAAAAGGTTTATTGCTCAATATCGAGTTGTTCAAAATATTTCTCGGTGTTGTCTCTTTATCGTGTTTATCAACAGTGGTTAGTGAAAAATACCTGTTAAATTGGTCAATAACACCTAACATATCCTTTTTCGATACCTATTGGCCTTAAGAGGCACACTGAAAATTATAAAGACTGATTCAAATAGATTATTACATTTTTGCTTGGTGATGACTTCTTTTTTTCTTGTTGTTAATACTTTCCTTTTCGGTAATACTTCGTAAGTTTGAATTATTTAATTGACCTTTTTTTAAAAATATTTCATTGAGTGTCTTTTATGTAATTTATGACCTTTCCCATACCAGAATTGCTCTATAGATTGAAATAGATTGAAAAATTTGATATATATTATAAGTCGCAATCATTATTTTCCTGTCCCGCATCATTATCACTCCTTCGGTTAAACGTATATTCATCTATTTCATAATTGTTATACGTCTTTTAAATTCATCAATTTCTCTATTATCATGTTTCCATTTTATAGTATCTGATTCCGAAATGGATACTGAAACTTTGATCTTCAATTTTCCTTTTCTTGCCTCTCATGATGCATTTGACATTGACAGTACATATCATAATCTCTTCTTGATAATGCATCTATATTTGAATTATATTAACCTTTTCTATACTCTAATTTCATATATAAACTACTCAAAATGTTACACCAGGTATGAACCTGTGATGTTATAGTCTTCTATGTTGTCAATAAATACAAAATTTAAAAAAAATATTAGGTTGGGGGAAAAGAAATCCATTATTTTGGCGTAAAATTCAAAACTTTATTTAACATGTTTCGGATTGTCCTCTTGGAGTCAGATATGCACCGTTTTGTTGTATAATTAGTTGTCATTTTGAAGGTAGCTTCATAATGCTTCTCTCGTAGAAGTCTTGGTCCTTATTGGCGAAAAACTGTAGTAATCGATTTTCACAATCTTCTATTGATC
>MQRK01236340.1:927-13092 GCA_001938485.1 Girardia tigrina
TTTTCAATTTAAAAATTTTCAAAAATTTAAAGTTTACCAAAAAAACCCCTAACAAACTAAAGGTAACAAAGTGTAAACCGCTATTGGATTGAGAATTTACGATAACGGTTTAAACTTTCTATGTAATAAAAGATTGTAATAAATTGGTAATAAATTGGCCTATGCTATATGCCACCTTAAAATGTAAAAAGGAGAAAATAATAATTATTTTAATATTTTATTTAACAATAAAATTAATTTAATATTTTTTTTCAAAGAAAAAACGTGATTAGAAAAACAAAAATTGTATTTATTGAAATTTTATTTTTAGTGTAAAGTAATCGAATGTCCCTTTATTTCGTATTGCAAATTGATTAGGTATTATTTGAAGATTAAAACAAACAATTAATCCACCGAGGTAAAACGTTGGCGTTAAAAGGAGATTATCCGAGATTCTTTTTTGTCCATACACACGGTCAACTGAGAGATGAAAATTGAGTTCAATAAAAGAGGTATTTATGAACTAATTTGTGTTTATTGATCAATTATGATCGCTCAAATTATATTCCGATCAGAAGATTGTACATTTCATTCCAGATATCGTCTCGTCGTCTCATCGCCTCAAATATCGAAATATACAAATATTTTAGTCCGACTTATTATTATATTATCCGAAGACGTTTTGACATTATAACCATAGTGATGATCAAAAGAAAAAAAGAAATAAAATATTTTCTGGGTAAAAAATATGTTGAATAATATTTGTCATTGTTCCTAATTAATACCCTATCGAATAACAAATTGTGGATAAACTTAATTATGATCAAAGATTAATAATATAAATAAATCTCATTATAAAGTCATTGTAACTATTCATAATAGAAATGACGATAAATAAGCGATTCAAAATAAAGATAAGGTTATGTAAAATGAAAGAATTCTTTCAGTGTTTTATTACTAAATATAATTTAGAAAGATAAATATATATATATATTTATATATTTATATATATATATATTTATATATTTATGTACAAATATATTAGTGACTATTCACAAAATTTTAGTTTCTTGTCTCCAATTAATACATTTAATATAGATTATATATAAATCAATGCCCTTCTTGGGTCATTTTTTTATCATTTCTAAGACTTATTTACATAAAGATTTGATTGTTATTTTATATTTAAAAACGCATTTCAAATAATTTGTTTAGAAATTCTTGAATCTTATATGCTTATAAATTTGTAAACATATTAATCACAAACATTATACATTTATTGTACATTTACATTAACAGAAGAGTAATACTTCAATTAGAATTATAATCGGGTACAACATTATAGTAATTACACAATTATACCGGGATTATATTGGAGGATTCAAATTGATGAATCAATTACTTATAAACATTTGTGTGTATAATTACTTTTGTTTATTTACCTCGAACTCTTCTTAATTTTCACTGATTGATTTGTTTTGTCGCAAATTAAAATAAGTTTTTTTTGATTAAATATTTGAAATTTGTTAAAAAAAAATAAATTGATTAAATTGCAGTTTGTTTAACTGCATCAATTGCAATAAAAACGTAATTGAATAAAATATAAAAGTGTTAAAAATGTGAATTGAGTTTTGGGTTTTTCATTGAATTCGAAATCGAAAATTTGAAAACAAAATTTAAAAGTGGCTAACTATTTTGGTAGCAGATCGTGTTTGGACTTAAATGAGAATCGTCAACAATTGATTTTGGATGATCGATCAAGAGTATCAACAATCGATTCCTCGTCTAGTGATTATGCGGAGGATGTGGTGAATTGTTCTTTCCTTAGTCATGATCTGGGAAGTAAGTCATGTTTTGGCCCTGGAGATCGGCTGTCGATGTTGCTCAGGGAAAGTGGCCGCGATGTTTGGACAGACGGAGAGGAAAATAATCGATTTGAACTGGGAGAAATTATATTAAAATTTCTGGATTCCGTTAATAGAGATGTAAATTAGTAAAATGAACGCGGAAAGACATATGAAATCATTGCAAGAAGCAGCAAAAGCAATTTTGGAATCAATGTATATGGATGAAAGTTGGATATCAGTTGAGACAGAAGAGCAAGCAGTAAAAATGTATAAAGATTTAAAATGGTTCAAATTCAATTGACGTTTAACCCTACAACTTATAACAAAATCTCTTTACTTTTTTTCATCGAATCCCTTCTTCATTTGACTTTTATATTGACTTCTTTGTGTTCCATTCCTCATAACTCCCTTGACATAGGATGCATTTAGATTTCTTAAATCATGATTCAAAATTGGCTGGGGAACTCTTTGGAATGTTTTTTTTACTATTGTCGCATATGTTTGACGATGTAGTTTTATTGCGGCAACCGATTGGTTTGGTGCTAAACTTTCTAAAGATGTTGCCAATTCTCAACGTCTTTCTTTATGCATCTTCTGGTCCAAGATTTAAAAATTAAAGATTTAAAACGAAAGCAAGCTAGAATGGATGCTAAGAAGTGGGTGTCTAATCCACGAAGGTTAAGAAACATCATTCCAGAAGGAGACAAAACAAAGGTATATCAAATTCTAAATGAGGATGAGAAAGTTACTAAAACTTTGGGTTTAATAAGGGACCCAGAACGAGATGAATTTTCGTTCAATGCTGGGGAAGAAGTAGCGGAATGGTGTACAAGCGTCAGATTTTAAGCGCATTGGCCAAGGTTTACGACCCGCTTGGTTTTCTAACAGTATATCTAATGCTACGGAAAATTTTATTCAAGAAACCTGGATGAATGGCACCGATTGGGACGTCAAAATTTCAGAACCGTTAAAAATAAGAGTCCAGAATTGGGTTGAACAACAAAAGAATCTAGATAAAATTCGTGTAAAAAAACTTTAATTGAAAAAGGAGGAAAAATTCAAATCCATGTCTTTCATGATGCTTCTAATGATGCTTACGGAGCAGTTAGTTACATCAGAAAGATTGAAAAGAATTATGATAACACAAATATAATAGCAGCGAAAGGAAAAGTATGTCCTACAAAAACAGTTTCGATTCAACGATTTGAATTAATGGCTGCAGTATTCGGAGTAAAGTTGGCGAGAAAATTAGTCATCACCTTGATTATAACCATAGATGAAATCCTTTTTTGAACTGACAGCATGGATAAATTGTATTGGGTCACAAGATACCGGAAAAGGTTTAGTACATTTATTGCTAGTCGAATTGGTTATATTCAGGAATTTACAAGAGGAAATCAATGGAGATAAGTGCCATCAAAGGAAAATCCGCCTTATATTATTTCTAGGGGGTACTCCGTGACACAACTTTCAGAAATCTAAAAATGGTGGAAGGGCCCGAAATTCCTTCAACTTCAGGAAGCAAATTGGCCAGAAAGACCAAAAAAATTCAAAACGGAAGTGTAGTTATAGAAAAAGGACACTGTAGTGACTCACGTAGTCACTTATTGATAATATATTAAAATTATATATAGAAATATTTATTAGTATATATATATATATATATATATATATATTGGTGAGAAAAATGATTTCGGGAATTCCGTGGCTAATAATCATCATTCGAAATGGAGAAAATTGGTCTTTAAAAGAATATCCGAGACAAATATGATAGACAGAGTTGAGGTAGCTGAAAATGATCATAAAGAAAGTGAGTTTGAATTATCAGAAAAAAGAAATAATAAAGGAAGATCAACATGAATTGTTTAAATCGTAGATACAATTAATTAAGGTAGGAAAAACACTTAAAGCAAAGGGTTCAATATTAAAAGCAAATAATATGATTACAGAAGACGGACTGTTGAGAAGCAACAGCAGCATAGTGAAATCTGAGTACCTTCCTTTGAATTTACGATATCCGATAATATTGTCTAATAAAAAATCCAATAACATGGAACATGTTCATCAAGAATATCTTCCCTATGCTGGCGTTAATCAACAGTATTGTAAATTATCCGAAAGATTTTGGTTCCCAATAAATGCGAAAAACTATAAAAAATTACCAAATAAATTGTGAAGTTTGTTCAAGAAGAAATGTGAAAGGAATCTGCAAACAAATGGGAGAAATTCCAGAGTTCCGTCTTCGAGAACCATTAAAAGCGTTTGATAAAATCGAAATTGATTTCGCTGGTCCGATCCTTACGAAACATGGACAGAGAAGAGCGAAGGAGAAGATATATATTTGTTTCATTACTTCCCTTCAATGTAGAGCGTTACATTTGGAGATAACAAAAAAATCTAGAAACTGATGATCTTAAAAAAGCATTTAAAAGATTTATTGCCAGAAGAGGAAGACCATCGATGATAATTTCGGATAACGGAGGAAACTTCCGAGAATCTAACTATTCAATTTTGGAACAGATGGAAAAGGGAATTAATCATCTAATGGAGGAACAGAAGCTAATGGTTAAAAGAAAACCGAGATCTGAAAGAGGGAGATTTGGTATGGTTTTTAAAATCGGGTAATAATAATAAAAGATGGCCTATGGGAGTAGTAAAGAAGATGATTCTGGGACCTGATAACAAATGTAGAGTGGTAGATATCAAAATCGATAGGTTACGAAAAATCGATCAATTCAGCAAATATGTAAAATTGATCATCAAAACGACAATGTTCCTGAAACAGAATTTAACGAACGAGATGAAGAGATTTCCAGAATAGAAGGTCAACAGTCATCACAATTATGATAATTAATTGCTTTATACGAGGGAGAAATGGAAGATTCAAATTAATGAATTAAAAAATTATAAACATTTGTATGTATAATTACTTTTGTTTATTACCTCGAACTCTTTTTAATTTTCACTGATTGATTTGTTTTGTCACAAATTAAAATTAGTTTTTTTGATTAAATATTTGAAATTTGTAAAAAAAATAAATTGATTAAATTGCAGTTTGTTTAACTGGATCAATTGTTATAAAAACGTAATTGAATAAAATATAAAAGTTTTAAAAAGGTGAATTGAGTTTTGGATTTTTCATTGAATTCGAAATCGAAAATTTGAAAACAAAATTTAAAAATGGCTAACTATAGATTATGAAGACAGTAAAAATATTTAATTAAAGATAAAGATTTAGCTGAAAGGGTAGATAAAGTTTATTATTATTTGAATATAATTATTATTTGATTTGTCTCAATCCCCAGAGACTGAGTAGCGTTGCAGAATTTTTTTCGCTATCATTCCTGCAAAGTAACCAAAATATAATATATCTCAAAATCAAGGGAATTAATGGGGTTTCATTTGATTATGATATTATAGAAGACTTAGATTAGAACAGAGATATCTAGTAAGATAAAAATAATAAGATTAGATACCAGGTAAAAATAAGTTAAGAAGAGTTTCATTTTATACTTTAAATGTTTGTAATATAAATTTTACATACAAACTGTTTCTCAGTTTCGTGAACCAGGCGCGACTTTTTTGTAATGTATTCTAAACAATAAATAAAAACCTCTGTTGATGTATGGAGACAAATCACTGTTTTAATTTATATTCCTACGTTATTATTTTTATAAACTATAAAGAAAGATGAAAGTTTTTTCAAAATTTTTAAAACTATATTAAATATAACAGAAAGAACGGAAAGATATAAAAAATAATCAATTGATCACGAAAGGAATGAAAAATGAGAGATCTAGGAATAACCAAATCATATTTATCTACTTTGATATTAGAAAATTTGAAAGTGTTTATTGTGGAAAATAAATTGAATAATTCTTGAATGTTAACTGCGCAGATCGGTTTTGCCAAGGAATCTCAGTGATTGAAGAAACTGGACAAAATAGAATAAATATTTTTGGATAGTTCACATAAAATGGACTAAATCTTCTTTTGGAAATTGCATTGAGGAAATAGTTTGAAGAATAAAGTTTAAATTCTAACAGAATAAATCTCCCTTTGAAAATTGTATTAATGATTAGACGCTAATGTGTTCTAGTAGGCTTTTTTAATTTGTATTCTTCTTTTTAAATCTGATTTACTATTAATATTGTTATTGAGTTTATTTTTCGATAATTTTTATTATTTATTCAGCTACTGTAATATATTTATATAAAAATATATGTATTTTAATATAAAGAAGCATATACAGTCAGGATACCAATTATATTTTTTAAATTTACTACTCATCGAAAACATTAACCAAGTGTCAGAAACCAGACTATATTACAGGAAAGGAGCTACTAGCAATCCATACATTCCTTTTAAAATTCAAGCACCATTTGATAGGGTCGAATTTTCTCGTCAGAACGGATCACCAGGCACTAAAATGGCTCTTAAACTTGAATAGTCAATACAAATCACATTACTGTATTTGGGAATCAGAACTCGAAATATTCGATATGGAAATAGAATTTAGGAAAGGAAAAGAACACAGTAATGTGGATACACTTTCCAGACCAGTATCATGTGAACAGAGTGCCATTTCAACGAAGACCCCCCAAAAAAAAGAAAACTCGAAGTGAGTATTTGGAAAAAATCGTCAGTGAAATACAGGAACACGGTGACATCAGCTATAACGAAAGGGATCATGAGAAAGATAAGGAGTTAAGGAAGTTACTAAACCTTAAAACAACAAGGACAAGATGAAGAGGTACTGTTCTTACGGATACGAGGTCAGAATTCGGGTTGATATAATATACTTTTTCAAAGATAGGATATATTGGATAATGGTGCCAAAACATAAATGAATGGATATTATATAAAACTACAACAAAAAGTTGAAGCACTCAGGATTAGAAAAAAAACTATTGAGTAAGTGCACACCTAGCATTCGAAACAAAGACATCAATGGAAGAATCAGAGCTTCTTTGAATAGCTCAGTCACCAAAAATCCATTCGAAGTAATTAGAATAGACATCACGGGCCTTTATCAATACAAATTTTTCTATATTTAGTGTTTTTCTCTATTTCTGTTTATTCGAGTTATATCATAGTTTGTTTGACTTTTTCAAATAAGAAGAAGAAAGAATTTTATAGAGATTCAATCATCAGCCTTTTCAAGAATCGAGTTGGGTAGATTAATTTTTCTTGTAGATTTTTTGTCGCAAATTAGCTTGTTTTGGCAAACCTTAGATGCTACAACTATTGTAGAACAAATTCCGATCGACCAATCTGAAAAGCGCACCGTTTCAAAAAAATAAAATTATTTAAAGGATCGTAACAAGCTTTGATACAACTAAAAGTGTCAAAGCGTGACCTCTCATCGAAAATTTATAAAATCTCTTGCAATATTAGAAGGATCGATAAGAATTATTATCAAAAACTACCTTACCATACAAGACTTGAGATTAAAACTATTTTGTCTATAAAGCTCAATTGTTCAGGAATTTATACTTTTCAAAAATGCATACAAACATATATGCATGCAAATGGAAATCTTTTTAAATGAAACCAATTTTTCAAAACCAATGGGCATAATTGATAAAGTAAAAGATCTTTGTGATTCAGACCAGATGAACGGTACCCATGTTTTGAAATTCGAGTGCAAAAATTCAGGAAGTATTTGAGAGTAAGATCTCAAAAGAAAAAATTACTTCCGCTTTCATCGTTCAAGGATTACAAAATTAGAAATTAAAAAAAACACTTATCTTGGACACGAAGATGCATAAAGAAAGACATTGAGAATTGGCAACATCTTTAGAAAGTTTAGCACCAAACCAATCGGTTGCCACAATAAAACTACATCATCAAACATATGCGACAATAGTAAAAAAAACATTCCAAAGAGTTTCCAACCCAATTTTGAATCATGATTAAAAAAATCTAAACGCATCCTATGAGGAATGGAACACAAAGAAGTCAATATGAAAAGTCAAATGAAGAAGGGAAATTTCCAACTGATTCGATGAAAAAAAGTAAAGAGATTTTGTTATAAGTTGTAGGGTTAAACGTCAATTGAATTTGAACCCCTCAAACCAGGACAATGTTTTTGCTGTGGATAAACTGGACATCGAAAAAAAGATTGTCCGATGAATGGCTGCAGATTGATTTGCTGTAAATTCGTGTTTTGAACTGGTCATCGCAAAGTCCGGACTGAAATTCTTTAGAGCATATTTTGGAATACATGGATCGTCATTTGATACGCAATAACCCTAAAATAATAACAAGCTCTACGAAATAATTTTAGATTTTTGGAGCAGTATTCCTTTTGATGTGATTAAAAAAAATAGTCGACTCAATATATGATCGTTGTTAAGCAGTTTTAGCTTTAAAAAATATTTATGCTACAAAATATTAATAAAATTTACAATTTCTATCAATAATAATATTTGTTTTATTAATAAAATTATGAATTTTCCACAGACTTTTGATTGCGTTAATATTTGAAAATTGAATATTCGTCATAAAAAATATGAAAAAATTAAAAAAGATTTATTTAGCTTAAAGGCTCTTAAAAATTACATATCTAGTCAATGTTTAAGCTTGCCACCTTATATAGTCATGGATTAATTGGGAATATTGTGATTTTTTACTGTGTACAGACTTTTTCAAGCTACTGTAAAACAAAACTTTCATTAGGATAAAGGATATAGAAATAATGGCATCGACAAAGACCTGTAGGATTCACCTGACGTATATACAGCGCTACACAAGTAATGTGTCCTCGATGATCGACGAGCTTCAGATCCAAGAGTTCAAGTTAGCGTTCACCATGATCAATCAGAATAAAAATAGATTTATTGACCACGATTATTTCATGGAAATGATGACGTTGATGTGCGATCGGTGCACATAGGATCAGGTCGACGAATTCTTCCATGCAGAGCCGTTTCGAAATGGTGAATTCAATTACTGTTATTTCACAAAGAGGATCAAATACAACAAAAAAGAAAGAGAATGAGAAGTGGCCCTCGCAAGGGTCATAAAAAATAATTGCGTAATAAACGAGGTAGCACTCGATTTCTAGAAGCTCAAGGATGGTGTCGGGACAAAAAACTTTATATTAATATATATAAAGTGCCCATATGACACCAAAAGGAATATGTAGAACTGTAACATGAAGAACCTAGACCATTACAAGTCTTTGGCAGAAGCGTGTCAGAAAGCCATTCCAAATACAACAGTATTGCTCTACACCCTCTAGGTAGGATGTATTGGGACAAGGCCAAATGACAGTACTGACCGGTCTGACGATCTCATCGAAGACTATTAGGCGCATTGTGATAGCGTGTTCAGTATCCAACGTCAAGTTCTGTTCAGCACAATGCATATTTAAGAGAGATGAGAAATGCCGAGGGATAAAGACTTAACCGGATTGAAATACGGGAAGAAGAAGCACCAATGGACTCGATACTGAACATGGAAACCCGACAGTATGGAGGAAAATCAAATTGGAAACAATATAGAAGAATTCTATCCGACAGTCTTCAAGGAGATGCTAAAATCTTACGCTGATAGAGTTGAGCATCTCAACACTGATTATAAGTACTCATCTTCTGCTGAAGAATCATCAGAAGATGAATATTAAGGTATAATGCATAGAAGGAAGCAGAAACGATCACTCAATTGGTGGTGAAAAGAACCCCGGTAAAGACCATGGTACGACTCACCAGCCATACGAATTCATATATGACACAACGGGTACTTTGGCCCATAGACTAAAAAATAGAAAATATTGGCATTTAATGTTTATGGACACCAAGGAATGAATAGTGATGTTTTATGAACACTTTGACATGGTTCAGTATGCCGAAATCAGAGATAATGAGTCTTATTTACCAGCTTCTTTGTTTTCTATTTCACTTTACCTTATATCCTTGTTTTACTTGACTAATATATTAAGAGATGTGAAGAGAACTTCTATATTTTATTTTGGTTCAAATTGGTTTTGGCTTTATGTTTTCTCTCAAGCAACCGATGGAGTTGTTCGAGCTCTTCAAATGCTTTTAAAACAATAATAAATGCAAAATTAAAAAAATATGTCAGTTTCTTTTAACTTTTAATATTTAAAGACATTACAAAATATATAAGAAAATATTGCTTTGCGATTGAGTCTTTATAACTATCAAATGGTTATATATCAAATTTAAAAATTTAAGTTTCATATTTTTCATTTTTCAACATAAATGTAATTTACATCAGATAATTTATGATTATTAATTATATACGTTTAATTTTAAATATCTTTTTATTCATAAAGTTACTTAAGTTTGTAAACATTTATAAAAACTTCAATTTAATCTTAATTTATTTTATTTTGTAAATTTGATTTCACGATTTCCATTTTTATGAATATTGTAACTTCATTTTTGTAAGGAATTTTCAAATTTTGATGTTTTGTGTGTTGATTTGAGATTATGTCTCTCCTACATAGATGGATGATTAAAATTCTAATTCTTCTTACCTAAAACTATTTTCAATTATTCAAATTTTAATTTTATAATGATTGTTCCGCTTGATTCTTCAGTTGCTTCGAGGACCGGATGAAGAAAGCATAATGTAACGATGAACACTTCCTGATAGAGCTCTGGACCCGTATTTGGTAACATAATCTTCTCTTCTTTGAAAGACGTCAGTAACACAAAATTATTTGATCGAGCATATCCACAAAGAGACTTGTGTTTGAGATCCTTGGCTCAGCCAGACCAACTGAACCAGTCAAAATCTTTCGCCATCATCCAGTTGACTCAGGTGCTTTTTGACTCTTCTTTTGGAACAGCAAGTGTCAAGAGATCGTTCTGTTGCATGAAAAGGATCCTCACGCGTTTAAGACAACATATGTCACTTGAAAACTTGGAAGCATGTATGCTGGTCACGATGGAGGGTCCAGAAAGGATGACAGATGAGGACGTTGTTCAAAAATGACACAAACAAAACGAAAGACGAATTCGCATTCAGCTATTTCTTTGATACACGGGATATTGTGAATCAGTGTCGCATCTGTTGTTTTACTCTATTCTGATGTTTATTAGTCTGTTTCTTTGTTGAATAGTAGAAAAGAGGTTTGTTTTCCTTTCTTTTTGGTCTTTCCTGGTCGTTATTCTTTTTTTTATCAATAACTCTCATGTGACGATATGGACAAATTTTTTCCACTAGGAAAATAATTTCTTTCTTACACAATTTAAAACCCTTCTTTCTTTCATTATGATAAATTACTATAATACCACTTAGCTTCATAATCAGTATCCGCTCTGATTTAAAGTGAAAGAAAGTTCATTCATATCGCGGATCCCCCATGTTTTCCCCAAAAGGAAAAGTTCTAGCGGGAACATTGTCTTCAAGCATTCGTGAACCTTCTCGAAATTGCATCGGATTTTCCAATCATTATACAAAACTTTATAGAACAATTTGTCCTTCAATTCGATTAGGTCAATATCGAAATCTTCATTGTCGCTAATAATTGATGAAATAACTGAGAAAATCGCACTCCTTCATTCGCATTTGTGATATTGAAACACATTCCTATTGTGTCATATAATTGATCCATTTTATAATTTAAGGAAAATTGAAAAATCGACAGAGAGTTTCTTTTACAAAAATTTATTTCAATTCAAATTTAAATCCTTTTTTCTTTCACAATTTCAACGAAAACATTTTTTTTGAGAAATTCAACATCACAATACAAACAAAAAATGTTTGCAACCAATCAGTATCAATTAACAGTATACGTAATAACAATACGTGATCTGCACACATTTATAATTTTCATTAAAATTTTTTTGATGAAATTTATGAACTGTAATCAGTTTTATTTGAATTTTTTATTGCTTTTTTATCAATCTCTTTCTTTTTAATTTAATTACTTTTTATATATTATTTATATACACACACACACACATATATATATATATATATATATATATATATATATATATAATTATATAACAACAAAAAAACGAATAAAAATATCACAGATTGTCATTCAAATCGATATAGGATAGATCATCAGAAATTGTTTTTTTAATAAACGGGGAAGGAGAATGAGAAATAAAAAATAAATAAATAAGAATAAAAAGTGTACTAATAATAATTTTGAATCCCGAACGATGATAGTAAATTTGATATGATTTTATTAATTTTTTTTGAATTTGTTAATAATTAAATCAAATTAATATTTCTAAATGATTTATTTTAATTTTATTTTAAAAGTAAATATTTTAATTTAAATATATACTTTCGAATTAGCTCAGATTTTGAAATCAGACGTTAGAAACATTGATTGATAAATATGAGCGAA